>PVJL010004579.1:0-126405 GCA_004026885.1 Lyroderma lyra
TATTTTTGAAGTTATATTCTAGGCTTTTTTAAAGATAGTATTTTTAAAATCAGTTGATTATTATTACCTCTAAATTGGATAATTTTGGTCACATCTAATACATTTTTATTGAGAGACTTTTCCTACTTTATTACATTTGCTAGGAATTAAATGGTTTGAAATAGTTGCATAGCTTGTATAAATAAATAAAGTAAAATACTTTGTCTAGTGTTCTTTAAATTATTGAGTTGGCACTAGGAAAGTCATATTTTTCTTATAAAGGGAGAAAATTTAGGGAAATAGAGGACATTTTTATATTTTACCTGAAAATAGCAAATAATTTCTTGATCATAACAAGAAAGATTTTTAATAGTGTCACTCCTATTTTATAAGTACTTTTAAAATATTTCAACATCTGATGTTACTCTCTTGTCCTCAAAATGCATCAATCAATAAAGAACCTTTGGATAGATTTGCTAACATTCACAGATGGAGACCACTTTCAATAAATTTAGTGTTGAACATTTTGTTCCAGATAATGGTTTTCCAACTTGTTATTTGATAGCAAAAATGAACACCTTTCAAAATTACAATCCAAGCAAAAACTATCTTGAAAAAGAGTGTCTAAATGTTTTTTCTTATTTCTTTTTTTTCAGAAGGTGAAGCTAGGTGTGGTTTCATTTTTGTGTTGGCATCCTCCAAATGAGTCTGGTTTTCTTGTGCTTCTTCCACCTTTTAGCAAAACAATGATCAATTTATAAAATTGTCACTATCTAGCTTATAAGCATACCCTTTAGCAATGTGTTTCTTTCTTGTAGGCATAGCTGCAAAACCGTAAGTCAAAGTTCCCTTGTCTCATTTGCCAAATTGGTAATAATATTAATGGAGTTACAGGCTCCTTGGTGGCAAATAAAAGTTGTGCTCTTGTTTCCTCGTAGAAAAAATTGATCAGCCCCCTTAAAATGAAAGGAAATGTCATTAATTTTCACATTTCCTTGGCTAATAATCAGGAAAGAAAATGGAATTTGGAGTCCAGCGTGCTCTTTCTAATTCTCCTACTTCCCACAATGGCAGATATTTTGATGTAGTAATAACTAGCCAATCTGTCTATTCACAAGGAGAACACTGTGCAGGAGGTGAAGCCAATGAACTGCAGGACGGCTTTATCCTTCTTTCCCTTGCTGCATATTTTATGGCTTTTAATGCAGCTTCATTCCTTGTTTAAAGCATTCTCCAGGCAATTTGACAGATGGGACTGATTTTTTTTTTTTTTTGGATGTTTATGTGGTATTTTCAAAGCAAGAACAAATCTGCCTTTTCCAAACAGTCTCTAGTTAGAACTCCATAAAGCAGTACAGGCTTCTGCTTTGTTTTGTTTTCTCTTGGGATGGGGGGGTTGGTTAATTGGGATACAATGTATTAGAACTGCACAGTTGCCAAGAAAAAGCCCCCCAAACTACCAATACATTTTAAATATTAAACAACCCTATTGATGATTTAAAAAGATAAATAAAAATGTGGTCCTATCTATTCTGAAAAAAAGTAATAAAACTCCCAGTGTTTACCCATCCTCGGTGCGAGACACCGTCGGTACTGCGCTAAGCACCTGCAGGCCTCAGGACGATCAATGCGGGTGCCACAATGATGTATTCACGCTGACTCAGATCCCTCATGGGAACTAGTTTTACACGACCCCTACACTCAGAGCGGGCATAATTGATAATCACCAAAATGATTAACAGCTTTTATTTAACTGGTTTCTATATTCATGAACATGTGACTATGGTGTTATTTTATTTTTATAATTGTTCAACCTTCTTATTTAGCACCTTCTAAGAAAGTGTAAAGCTCCACATGAACTATGTGAAACTGGACTCTCCATTGCAGTCAAAGCCTTGCAGTGATACATCAGGTCTTGATTTATAATTTTTGAATTCCTTAACATAGAGCCCCTATGGAGAAAGCCTCTTTCGTAATGGCAATTGATATAGAAAGAGCAATTCTGTAAAATACGATTGTTTTTCATATAACACATACTAATGGGGGTGGCTATAAAAACCCACTTAGACTTATATCAGCCCCTGTGGTACAAGATAGGTTAAAAGTAACAATTAATAAAGGTTAGTAAAGAAAAAGAGAGCTACTTTGTGGGAGGTCTTATCAATAATGAAGCATCTGAGAAGAAAATCTGGCAGTGAAGAAGTTAGCTGGCCAGAAGATGGTGGTGGGCCAAAATCTGGAAACGAAGATTAGTGGCTGCAATAATAAAATCCCTTACAGCAAAGTATTTAAAGTAGCCTAGCCCTTCACATTCATTTTTTTCCCCACTTTCTCCTGGGATGTTGTGAGGCACTCTCCAACCCAGATCCCTTATAGGAAGGCACCATTCAGCCTTCTAGTTGCAGGAAGGCTGCCTGCTAATGACTCATAGGTGCATCACTTTCTGGGCACTGCCTTGTCCTGAAGGACATGATCTCACCTAGAGTACACTCCTCCCAGGGTTGGTTGATGCTGGGTTAAAAACCCAGCCACCTTGCTTCACTTTGGTATAATTCTGCAAAGGTTTCCCAGGTTCAGTGCTATCCGTAGGCTCTATTGAGACTGCTGTTTGTAATCCCATCATGGTATAATTTCTCTTTTTACCTGCCGCTTGGAATAATTCTATCTTTATCTCAGAACCCATTTTCAAGGAATTCAACCTAAAACACACTCTATTCCTTAATATAAACTGTTATGAAGTTCTCCCACAGGTCCCCTATGATATCTTAACCACCAAATTCCATCACTTTTTACATTTCTTTGCCATTTTAACTCTGTTAGCATTATTTTTTTCCTTAGCACTTTTTCCTCTTTTGTTTCTGTGAACTCATTTCACTCTGATCCTCTTGCTACCTCTCTAAATGATTTCTTGTTTCTTTGTTTTATTAACCCAAGTTTTATTCTTGGTTCTTTTCTGACCTTGCTTTGTATTTTTCCTTGGGAAAAAAAATCTCATTTACACCATTGGCTTTAGTTTCCATCTTCAAGGTAAAACCTCCTGAATTTACATCTTTAAGCTCAGAACTCTGTCCTATATTACAAAAGCCCACTTGGTATTGTTCCCTGAATATTTCATGGCTGCTCCAGATAACCATTTTCCCCACCTCCCCTCATAAACCATATCACTCATACTCTTTACACTCTGGCCAGAGGTATCATATTTAAAGCATAAATACTGGTGCCTATTGCCATTGTTCCATTTCTATTTCATAAAGCTGTGACTCTATAATAGAGTTTCATAATGGTGATAAAAATTTTATAATCTCTCCATCTAATGTCTCACATGCAAACTCTTTCCTCCTGGCACTACAGTAGAAAGAGAATGGTCCTACCTATAAGTCATATGGAACTAGACTATAATACTGCTTTTCTCCTTAGTAACTTAACTAACATCTCTGCAGCTTGGTTTCTCATCTCTCTTATAGAGATATCATGAGGGTTAAGTGAGAAAATGTGTGTATAAATGTACTTGAAATACATAAAAGTTACTCAGTAAGTGTGAATTTCCCTCCCTTCTTCCTTTCCTCTCCAGGATAATATTCCGGCTGTGCTTTAAACAACTGAACTTAGTTCCTAAGTTGCAACTAGAAAGTGTTTAACCAAACCACAGGTAGGACTCTGTTCAGCACAGGAAATTTAGGAATCAAGTCATACAGACATTGCAATATCAAGAACTCATTCACCTGGCATCAGAATACTACAGGGCGCAGAAGCCAGGTTGTTGGCTCGTGCAGAGATTCAAAGCAGCACAAGTCTGGCCAGGACCCTGGAGTGTGCAGGTGGTGGTAGTCTCTCTCTGCCCATCGTGGTCTTGAGAGTTGAGTACTGTTTGTGTCAACTTTCCTATTTATCTCTAGCTTCCTTCTCATATGATCACTACTTTGTGGCTCACTCAGCCTTCAACAACTTTCTTTCTTCTCCTAATATTCATAACCTTTAGACACAAAAGTTGCGTATTGCCATTATAAGATCTGAAGAATTGTGTCATTAATTTCATTCTTTAGATTTTGAATTTCTGCCAAAATAGATGCCACTTGTAACCTGTACAAATTGGTTATTGATTTCAGGTTATTCTTCATGGAAGATAATATATTATTTTTACTTTCTCTCTGACTGTCTAGTAAACACAATTACTGATGTGCTTTCAGTAGTTTATGCACTTGGGCGCTTGGAGGTTGTTTGGGGTTTGTTTTTTCTTTTCTTTGTTTCTTCCTTTTTCTTTTTCTTTCTTTCTTTTTTTTTAAGCACAGGCTTATTGCATTTTAAGGAAGCCAAATAAATGAATGGATAATTATTTGCAATAACAGTTGAAGAAAATTTATTTAAAAACTAATCCCCATTGTATATTGAAATAATTGTATTTACAAAAATTCAGTAACCACATAATTTTGCAATTTTTGTGGGTCTCTCTGCCATTCACAAGTATAGGCCTCTGTGACTTTTTATCTCAAAAGAGAAATAGCTTCCTGACTAATCTCTGTATCTTCTATTTCTCCCTATTCCAATCGATTGAGCTTGAAGTAACAACTGAAAAATTGAGGAACTTTAAATGTATACCTAATCTCTCCTTTGAGTCATGTACTGTATTTTTGACACAGAAAACTAGTGGTTTATCTAGAAACCTCTGAAACACAGGGAAGAATATCCTGCCCAACCAACAGATTCAAAAAGGGGAAGGATCATGGGGAACACACCAAGCTTTGAGTTAAAAATCCTAGAGGGTTGCATTTTAGAAACAGGGGACATCCAGAGATAGACTGAGTCATCCATTCTCTACTCACATCAGTCCCTGAAAGAATTAGGTGGAACATACTTTATACTTTATTTGCCTAGATATTATCACCTGTAAACTCTAAAATTCTATATACTCAATGTCTGCCATTTAATAAAAAAATCACTTCAAGAGATTTGTCCATAATGATAAAAATATAAGGGAATAAACCACACTAAAAATCAATGCATATGTGATCATGATATTGGAGTTGTCAGGCAAGGCCAATAGAATAAATTTTGATATGTTTAAGAAAATAATGGAAAAGGTGGACAAATAGATCAGATTAAAAAAAAATAGAATTTCACCAGGTAATTAGAACATATAAAAATTTCAAATAGATATTACAAAATTGAAAAATATAATATCTGTAATTCAGAACTCAATAAATGAATTTAATATCATGTTAGAAATTGGACTAGTGAACTGGAAGACAGAGAGAACATCTGATTAAAGTAAATGAGGAAAAGAATATGAAATAAAGGGATAGACTATAAGAGAAATATGGGACACAGTAAAAAGATCTAACATATGAAGGCTGTCCAGAAAGTATCCAGTCATATAATATGAAAAATAGAGGCTTTTATGGCTGGAGTTTTTCCACACAGCCCTTGTATATGTAGTTGAAGTCCCAGAAAGAAGGGGATTGAAACAGTATTTGAAAAGGTGATGGCTAGGAATGACTCAAAATAGATGAAAAGCTTTAACCAGATTTCAAGAATACTTGCAAACTCCAAGCAAAATGACTTGAACAAAAATCACACCTAGGTACGTACAGGTATCTTCTGCTTTCACAATATGCCACTTTGCTTTCACAAAATTTTGTTGGCTAGGATGCAAAATAATCAGTTTGCTTGTGTATTGTTGGTGGAAATGTAAAATGGTACAGCAGCTATGAAAAATAGTATGGTAGTTTCTTAAAAAATTAAAAACAAAATTACTGTATAATTCAACAATCCCATTTCTGGAGATACATCCAAAAGAATTGAAAGCAGAGATTCAAGGAGATATCTATATAGCATGCTCCTACCAGCATTATTCACAATAGCTAAAAAAGGTGGAAGCAAACCAAGTGTCTATCAACAGATTAACTGATAAGTAAAATGCATCTATAAAATGAATTATTATTTAACCCTAAAAGGAAGGGAATTCAGAGGCATGCTACAACACAGATGAACCTGGAGGACTTTATGCGAAGTAAAATAAACCAGTTACAAAAGGACAAATACTATATGATTCCACTTATTTGAGGTCCCTACAGTAGTCAAATTCATAGAGACAAAAAATATAGTGATCGTTGGCAGGGGCTGGAGAGAAGGAGAATAGGAAGCTGCTTAATGAGTTTCAGTTTTGCAAAATAACAAAAGAGTTATAGAGATGGATGCTTGTGATGATTGGACAAAAACGTTAAGGTGCTTAATGCCACTGAACTGTATATTCAAGAATGGTGAAAACTGCCAATTTTAACATTATGTGTATGTTACCACAATTTAAAAATACTTTAAAAATATTTTAAAAAATCATTTAAACCGTAAAACCAATAATTAACAAAGTAAAAACAGTCAGACTGATGACTCACTTCCTAATAGAAAGAATGAAAGCTATAAGATATTGAAATGACATATTTGAAGTGCTGAAAGAGATCTTATAACCAGTAAAAATATTGTTCAGAAACAGAGATGCAATAAAGAAATTTCAGAGAAATAAAAACTAAAAAATTTTATTTCCAGCACACTGGCACTAAAAAAAAAAAAATACTAAACTGAGTCTTTTAGACATAAGAAAAATATTCCCAAATAGAAAATAGATATTCAGAAAGAAATGAAAGACAGTGTAAAGGGTAAATATGCAGGTAAATATAAGTGGATATTGACTCTACAAAATAATAAAAATGTCTTGAGTGAGAGTTAAGATATATATAGAAACATCCATCACAATAATAATAGTGAAAAATGGAGTTAAAGTCCTCTTAAGATTCTATTAGTATCAGGTTATTGTTAAAAGTAATACAGTAGACTCTCAATTAACTGGCACCCATGGGCATTGGTAGATGCTGGATAAATGTAAGTACACTCTTCATTAACTGGACCTCAAGCAACTGACACTCATAAGCGATCGGCAAACCAGTCTACTGTATCTGGTTATTTGTTCTAATATATTTTATTAAACTGTAGTAAGTCAAGGATGAGTGTTGAAATCTCAAGTTCAATCACTGTAAGATCAATAAAAGCATGTATATCTAATAAGTTAATAGAGAAAAAAATAAGTAACAAGAAGTATATATTAATCCAAAATTCAAAAAAACAATAAAAGAGAGAGAAAGGAAATTAATCGGGTAGATTAAAAGGAAAATAAATGGCAACATAGAAGACATAAACCCAATTATATCAGCAATTAAATATAAATGTAAGTGGATTAAATATTCCAACTAAAAGATCAATATTATCAGACTAGATTTTTAAAAAATGCTATTATAAGATACTTACAAGGAATTATAAATACACGAACACAAGAAGGTTGAAAGTAGAAGGATACAAAAGAAAAAAAATACCATGCACATATTAACTAAAATAAACCTGGCAGTATTTGTACTAAAAACAAAAGAGTAGACTTCAAAGCAAAATTGATTATTAGAAATAAAAAGAAACATTTCATAATAAGAAAGTAGTCATTCCATAAAGGAATGTTAATGTTAATTGTGGTTATATGATTTGGGTGGTTTTCAAGCAAGTTTTACTTTCTTCATCAATCATACTTTCATGTATTGTTTAAATTTTCTTAACAATGAGCATAGATTATGTAACCTGAAATAAAATAACAAAGCATTTTTATTGTGGACAAAAAAGAAAGAAAGCAGTACAAAGTTTAAGAGTAATCTGTTTCTAAATAAAATGTTTAAAAAGATTTTATCGCTTTTATGCCCTAATTACAACTATGAAAATTAAGTCTATAGTTCCAGGCAAGAAAAATAAAAATAGAACTAATAAGAATTAGGTGGAGAATCTCTCATGAAAGTGTTACTCTTATTTTTCTCTTGGTCTCATTTGTTTATTTAAGAATTTGAAAATACAAATAAATAAAAATTTAAAAAGAATAAAAACAAAAAGAATTTGAAGATAGTCAAATAATTCTGAGTGTATTTGCTGTGAGAAGATGTAATAGTACTTAAAAAAGAATGCAGGAATAATCCAAAAAGAGAAAAGCATTCACTTAAACAAGGGCACTCATCTCTTATCGACAGAGTTTTGTTCTTAGGACTAGTGAATTGGTCAATAAGCAGGGAGCTTAAATACAGATGTCTTGTGGTGTGGCACTATAAGGTTTATATTTTTCAATAGATATCACACAATACCACACTTATAAACAAAATATGTAGTCTTGTGTGGCTGTGAACGTTTTTTGTAGTGAATACTAACTGACTGCAGGAATGAGACAAAGACTGAGAAAAGGGACTCCCGAGACTCACGCAGACTGAGAAAGGGGATTCCCTGCACTGAAGAACTGGTCATATAAATAAACCCGAGCCATCATTAAACAGGTAGGTTGTTAAGTGAGGAGTAGTTGTATAACTTAGAAGTATCTACTATGTGTCAGGTACTGACTGAAATTATTACTTGTAAGCCTGTGAAATAATGTTGTGTGTGTGTGTTTCTGCTTCCATTAACTGAAACCCCTGTAAATTCCTAAGTGATAATAGCAGTAGGAGCATCTTTGCTCTAATATTTGGTATTTGATCCTAGTTCCTGGCATAGGGCTCCTAAATCCCTTGGCATTTCTTGGGTGATAGGAGTGTTTTTTGTTCTAATGAGCTGACTCTGGGTGAGCTTCTGGATGTTTCCTGGATGGGGACTGGTCACAGGAAAGACCAAGCCATGATTAGAAGCTTGGAATTTTTAGCCCTATCTCCCATGCTCGAGGAAGAGGGGCTGGAAATCGAGTTAATAATTGATTAAGCCTACATGAGTAAGCCTCCATAATATCTTACTAGCATGGGGTCAGAGAGCTTCCAAGTGGTGAACATACCCACATTCTGGAAGGGTGAAATACTCCAACTCCATAGGTACAGAAGCTCCTGTACTTGAAGCCCTCCTGGACCTTGCCCTATATATCTCTTCATCTGGCTGTTCATCTGTATTCTTTATCATATCCTTTAATAAACAGTTAATGTGTTTCACTGAGTTCTGTAAGCTGTCCTAGCAAATAGTAAAATTCAAGGGAAGGAAGTCATGGGGATCTTCCATTTGTAGTTAAGTTGGGTGGAAGTTGTGAGTAACCTGGGGACCCGGTATTTGAGATTGCCATCTGAAGTGTGGGAGGTTGCAGTCTTGTGGAACTGAATCTTTCACCTGTGGGATCTGCTACCTCCAGGTAAACAGTGTCAGAGCTGAGTCAAATTGTAGGACATCCAGCTGGTGTCACAGAAAATTGTTTGTTGTGTGGAAAAAAGCCAACCATCTGCTGTCGTAAGTGTTGTGAGTGTGGTAGTGGTGTGAAGGGAAAACAGGAGAACTGGGTTTTCCCAACACAGAGGCAAAAAAAAATATTTGCCAGATACCATGAGAAATTATTTATGAGATTATCAAATGAAATAATAATAGGCCATACATGTTTGATAAGATCACTTGTAATAAAGATTTCCTTAACCAAAGTCCATTAAGTTGAATTAGCTCTTCAAATTATGGGATGCTTATAACTAAATGATATTCTGAGAATAAATAACACTGAATTTAAAAATATATATAAAACTACTCAAAGATAAACCTAAAAAATATAATCCTATTATTGGGATTGATAGAGAAAGGAGATTGGATAAAGAGTAAAGTCACTATATTGAAAAGGATTCATAAAACCACCTGGTTTCCAAAGTTGGATTATAATCTCCATTAAGGTTCCTGACTAATTGTGATATCCAAAAGCTTTTCTCCCTCACTTACCTTCTTCCTAGGTTTTTCAGCAGCATTTAACATTGTTTACCTCTATGAGTTTCTCTGCTCTTTGGTTTCTTTTAAAAAACAAAACAAAAAACACTGGAAGCCAGTTTTCTTCTTACTCAGTTTTTGTGGCTGATTCTGTTTCCTCTAAGCAGAATTTTGACTGACTATATATGATTCTAAGAATTGTACCTGTGGTAATGTTCCCCTTTTACTCTGTATGTTTTCTGCCTGATTAGACTTGGTGCTTCAATCATTATCTCCATTCAGATAAATCAGTCCATATGCTTTCTAGTCCTAGAGATTCAGGTTCGAACTTCCACCATCCCTGTGACATCCCATTTTGCTGTGCCAGAGGCACCTAAATTTCACTTTTCCATACTAAAGTTAGCATTTTAACATCCTCTATTGAAAGTTAACTGTTCTCTTAATGTTTCAGATCTCAAATAATGGATCACTATTTACCCAATTCAAGTTCTTAAAGAATCCAATGAAGTAGGTAAAGTATTATACTTTCCCTTAGTCATCATTCAAGCAATCGGCACTTGTTTGAGAGTGCCAGTTGCTTGAGTTCTGGTTAACAAAGAGTCTACTTCTTTCAAACCAAAGTCCTGCTCTGTATCTTAATGCCACCAGTCTGACTTATAATGTTTTCTGTCTGGATTACTGCATGCATCAATTTCTTGGTCTTCCACCACTAGACTCTCTCCCAACAGTCTACCTGGCCAGATGTATTTCTATTATTCCACTAATTTTTTTAAGTTCTTTAAGACCTTTTAAATGATATGGTCTTCTTCATTTCCTTCCGAGCTAAAACTGATGGTAACTATTACCAAGGTATTGTTAAACACATTTTCACAATTTTCTCTCCTTTAATACAAAAATAGTCCAACTGAACTATTTAAAAAGTCTTTGAATTCTGAAAGTGTCTTCCTTTCCACTGTCTTATAGTGCAAGCTTATATCATTGTATGACAACCCAAGATAAACAGCCTAAATTTATAAACCAAATATATTAAAGGCTAATAATTTACATTAAAATAATGTTTTTCATTTCTATTTGCTTATCATTCATTTTATCAAAATGTGTGGTTCCAATCACATAAGTATTTCATAGAGTTTATAGTGAGGTATTTATCATACATGAATTGCTATTTCATTTATAAAGTTGTAAAAGATTAGAATGGAAGAAACTTCTAATGTCCTATACAGTTCTTTAGATATCTGTATTGTTAAGCAATTGAAACACAATTTTAAATGTTTTTTATAATTATAGAAATTTCTAATACTATATAATTTCAATTATAAAATATATACAATTGCTAAAATATTTTGATTGTGGATACTGGCATCATTTCTTAGAGATTTCTCTATGTAAATATACTTTAATCAATGTCATCTTTGAAAAATACTTGTTAAATTAAGAATTAACTGTATTTTCATCTTAAAAATATATGTATATTGTGTCTATATATACATATAAATATATTTATGTATAAGTGTTTGTATATATATATATATATATATATAATATGTAATTTTAATATGTAAAATAAGCTTCTGATTGCAAACTTAGTTCTTTAATCTATACCAATGAAATATTTGATGTAAATTCTTTCTAAAATTGTTTTAGCTTTAACATTTTGTGATCCTATGACAATCTTCAAGATATATTTGAGGAGAAAGAATTAACTCCAACCACTTTAATCTGAACAATGAGATCTTTCAAAGATTCTTCCTCCCATTCAAATAATCTTATTTACCCTTCCCACATTTTTCAATCCTTTTTTAATCCACTTATCCAAACATTGCATGATTTCATCATTGAACCTCCTTTCATTTCTTGAAAATATCAGTTAGTACTGATAAACAGAAAGATCCTGCTTTGTGTCTGGATTTCATTTGATATCACTTTGAAATTCTAAAATGTAACCTTCAAAAGTGAATGTAATTGCATTCTAATTCTTAAAGCATAATGATTATAATTTTTATGAATGGTTTATGAGAGGAATTTATATATTTATATGTGGTTAAATATGTCACAAGGTATAGGGAGATTCTTACTCTTATAAAGAAATATATTTTGAATTAGGGCTTTAAAAATAAGATCTGAGAGAGGATACAATATTTAAACTCATCTTTCTGACCAAAATCATTTCATTATTTTTGACAGAAAATTACTTTCCTTGAATCCATAATTACTATTTTTCTTCCTAACTATTTTTGTGATGTATAGTTAACACAAATACTAATAAGTAGAAATTTAAAATTACAAGACTATTTGGCCATTATAGAGTAAAATTCTCAGAACACTACTGAATTCTATATACTTAAGCATAGTAAAATAATATAGTATCTACTTGCTAGTTATTCCTGTCTCTGCAGACTTCTAGGTTGTGACCACTTTGACTTGCATTTTTTTCATGTAGCGGGCTCCTTTAAAAAAAAAGAAAATGTAAATAATTTTAATTAACTGTATTTATAAATTGACAAATACATCTAAATGAAACATAATAAGCAAGACTGGAATGTGAAGAGCTTAATCAGGTGTTTGTTTCTAATCATTGGGTTACACATCCTACCAGAATAATTCCACAAACACTACCACTTTAAATATTTGAGCTGTGAATGTATAAATTCATTGTGGAACTAAAGGATAATATTATTGTGTCATATTCCTCTTAAAAGCAACACTTCAATAGTTACAAGGAAAATTCTTTGTATAGTGGTTTTCTTCCTTTCTTGTTATATTTCTAATAACTAAATAGTGAATGTGAAATGTATTTTTTCTTATTTTTAAAAATTATAAAAGCAGAATTTCTTTTAAAATATTTTGTAGTTTAGAGTCTTACAAGTCAGAGTTGCCTTTTCCTCTAATTATTCTGAATACATAAAGTTCTATATTCTTCCTATTAGATCTTAAACCCTGATCTGGTAATTCCCGGTGATCATTAAAACAAGTACTTTGAGACTAGCATTTATTATATGTGCGTATATGCATAGCTTAATGTGTTTGATATACTGTAATTATAATAATTGAGCAAAAATATCCATATGCATTTGTAATAATTAAGTTTATTTTTAAAAAGTGACTTCCATGAGGTTAATGCAAAAATTCACATTTATTGGGTATTGTGGTTTGCACTTTATGCATTTACAAAACATGGTTGATATGGGAAATAAAACTAACAAGATAACTTGAAATTATTTGTTTGAATACTTAATGTAAAGCCTTTACATTTAGAAAAACCTTGAATCTCTATATAGTTATTAAATGTGTAAGTCAGGACTATAGGGAACCTCTACTTATCAGTAGAACAGAGAACTATCTAGTCATGCACAGAGTTAGTCACTGCATGGTGCATTTTAGGGGTCACACAGGGAAGCTTTGATGTTATAATTTAGTGTAATTTTATAATAGAAGAATTAAAAGGGGAAGTGAAAGGACCAAGAAAATACTCAAGATCTGCTTAACAAAGTCAATTATACATAGTAAGACTTAGATATTAAAAAATCTCCCCTTGAAATTAGAACTTTAAAGGATATTTTGGAAAAAAAAACTATTGAAAATAATAAATAGCAGTTAAAATGCTGGAGATTATGTATTTAATTGATGTAATTCTTGTACAAAATGCAGTTTTAGAATAAGTAAAGCTTAGTAAACCATGTGTTTAGGCTGAAGTAATTTTCTGATTGCAAATGTATTATTAAAAAGAAACAGAAAAATTAAATTTTTGTAGCTATTATTCTTAATGCTTTTATACTAAAATTAAGTGATTTACACACTACCATTACAGTGTTACAGTGTGAAATGCCTGTAACCTGCAATACATTATCCTGAATTATGGAGAAATTCAAAGATATAGTCTGATTAAATTCCATTTAATATAATCTAGGTCTACATATTAGAAAACTGAAATAATCTATTTTAACTTATTTATCTATAAATTGCAATAATTAATCTTAAGTGTCTCATAAATAGTTTTTTAAAAAATAATATAAAGTAAGTTTTGTTAAAAAGAAAACCACAGGCCCAAAATGGAGTCACTTATGCTAAGGCTTATCACATGGAACCTAGACTTACACCCCGACCTAACTGCAGTGTCATCCTAGGAATGTAATCTTACTTGGTCAGTCTGGAATTTTTTACTCAGTACCAACGACGTAGTTTGTCACGTGGGCCTTCTCCTCCCCGCATCCACGAACTGCAAAGGCAGCTGAGGCGATATGCTTGGTAAGTTCTAGCCTTCCCCTAAGGGAAATTAACCTTGCTTGAAACAATCTTTTCTTTTCTTTTGCTTAATAACATTCTTGTCCTGCCCTGTTTCTACCTATAAAGGCCTTCCAAATTGTACAGCTTCTTGGAGCAACTCTCTATTTGCTAGGTGGGATGCTGTCAGACTCATGGATTGCTCAGTAAAGCCAACTGGATCTTCAAATTTGCATATTTGTTCTTTAAAGATTCTAAGAGTTAAGCACTCTCCTTAGGAGGAAGGTATTTGTCATTGTTTTATTATAAAAAGTGAAATTATAAGCTTAAAATGTATTATTCTAGCACCAATAAAGTGGCACATACTTAAAAATAAATTATTATAATGTTGCTTTCTGTTATTTTGTTGCTGTTTTGTAGAAAATAAAAAGTTCCCCTTCACTTTCAGGCAGATTCTCCATTCAATATGATGAAAGGAATACATGTCTGAATTTAGAAAAATAATTTTTTATTATTATAGTTATATTAATATAGTACACAATACTGTACTTTAGCATCCCATACTACATTATACTACTACAGTAATAGTTATGTTATTATTATATTATTATAGTACAATATATAGTTGTTATTTTTAGGGTAAGTAGATTTGTCTTTGTTCTTTACAAGTCACTGGAGATGGGCCCTGCAATGGCTACCACAACATGCACACTCTTCAGAGAACAGCGATAATGTTAGGAAGACACACTCTTTTACACACAGTATTTTACTTTTCTTTTATAAGAGACCTAATATACTTGACTACAAGTAAAACTGAATTTTTAAGGCTAGTGTTGAAGGGGAAAAATAATCTTTTGGTTATAATAGAGATTAACATACCAGCATTGATGGTTCTCTTTTCCTAAGTAAGTTAAAATTAGATGTTCAAAATAAAAATCAAGGTGCAAGTGATTTTTTTCAGTGCTATCACTGTCCTGGTTGGTCCAGGGCAGAGTGCTTGAGCCTCCAGGTTGAAGTCCATTTTAAAAGACTTGTTGGGAAAGCTTATAAATGCAAACCTTATTTGAAAGCTTTTTGAAAGGTTCCTTGTTTTGGGCTATTCTTGGTTTGTGGTATTTCTGGTTTCCAGTTTTTTAGTCAACATCCCTGAAATATAATTCCCTTATTCAGTGCTTTAACACACACACACACACACACACACACACACACACACACTCACAAAACAAAACACATTAATTGTATGCACTATGTGGATCCATTCTAGTTTGCCATCCTTATTGCAACCCTTTTCCTCTCTGCATTTCCATGTCTTTCTGTGGCCCTGATCTGCATTTAACCCTAGTTTGCCCTGCCTCTTTTACCTGCTACTTAAAGTAGAAAATAAATAAGGAAAAGTCCTTAAGGTGCAAGTTCCTACTTTAAACACGATCTCCCAGGGCAAGGACCTGTTTAGTTATGCTTCTAATCACTGTTTATCACTCTGTACACATTGTAATATTTAACAGTTGTTTCTCCAGCACTTGAAATATGACTGCACAGTACACAGGCCAGATTTGGATGACAAGCACGAAAACTCCAAGCTCCATATTTCAATTACAATAAATGAAATTGCTTAACGCAAATGTTTAAATGTTCATTAAAATTAGCCTACTGAAACCAGAGGGCACAGTAGGCACTCATGATAATACTAAAGTTTTAGGTTTAGGTTTCTAACTACTATATAAATAAAAAAAATCAATGAATCTGAAATGTTAAGAATGCTTTGAAATAGATATTGCATAGGCTAAAAACTTTAACTCTGCCTCATGGTTGATAGTGTCAGTGGTTTGTGATATGATTACTAATAATCATTGACTATTTAATGTTAATAATGTTCTAGGAGTTAATGAAGTACAGGTACTGCATATCAAAGATATCTGATAAGCACTAACCCAAGCAAGAATCATGATCAGGTTGAATTATAAGCTTGAAAGAATTTTAAATAGCATAGTCTGTTCATTATTTTAAGAGAAATTTTACCACAACCATCCTTAGCAAGTTAGAATCTATTAGATTTTGAAGTTCACCAGTAGCTTTAGGAAATTCATTAGGATTTATGGTCACATCTTGCAGGTGCCAACCTAATGAATTAAAGTTGAAGGGCTATCCAGAAAACATGAGACCATACACTCACTACTTGATTTGTGAGATCTGGGTGGAGCAAAGATTGTCTGCAGTGCTTGCAGTAAGTCACTTAAACTTAAAAGCAGTGCTTTAAAGTCCAGATATGAAGGCCTTTCTGAAACTAGAGGGCAAAACAGAATTCTACTATGAGACTAAGGCCTTCTGGGTATGTAGCCCAAGGGGGCTCTGGGATACAATATGAATAAGGCCGCCATAAAAACATCATTAAGGGGCAAAGATCCAAAGCAAATTTAAACGTAATCTGAGGCATGATATGACAGAAGTGTGCAGGCTGTACTGCAGGAGCTTGGAGAGGGGCACTCAGAATGATCTGGATTTCATGGAAGGCTTATGATCCAGTGATCAGTTAGTGCCTTGGATGCTTCAAGTATATTAAACAATAAAAAAATCTTATTAAATTTTAACTGAATTTCAGTCAACACATCCAAGATTTTTTAAGTTTTTTCTATGTGTGTGTTTTACCTTAAGGCTAGCAAAAAGGAAAAAAAAAAAAAAAAAAAGGCAGAACCTTATGGATGACTATAAGGCTTTCGTTATTCCCTTTACATCTACTTTCCTCTTCAAATCTCTTCAACTCTACAGGGAGTGGGAAGGAATAGATAAGTATAGAACTGCTTGGCTTAGGTGGTGCTGGCTCAAGAGCAGGAAGCCCAGCAGCTGTAAAGCAGACTCTGGCCCAGATGGGGCCATCCCTTCTGCCTCTCTCTGGCCTGGGTCTCCTGTCTTGACTCTTTTTTAGATCACATTGTCTTAACCATTATCTTAGAAATGAAAATTAAAGTCTTGCTTCAAATGTCTACACACATATTTGTTTAAGTCAATAATTTTTCATCATTATCACAATCCATACTCAACATTTCTTAGGCATTTTTGAAACAGAAGTGAAATCATAAACTAAGAAGGCCCCAGATGGTACATCTTTCTTATAAAACTATTATAGAGATTATAGAGATTACTATGATCCCTATTATAGAGATTACTTCTTTAATCTTTATAATAATTCTATTAGGTATGTATCATTACCTTCTTTTCATAGATTTAAAAAAACTGACTTTGGGGTCAGCTATAATGCATTCATTCATTCATGGAACAAATGAAAAGCTTCTGTTTCCCAGGCACTATAGTGCTAGTTACGTAGTTTGCCATCAAAAATCTCACAGTCGCAGTAAAAGAAAAACTGTGTGCTCACACCATTTCCTTTTCCTTCATATATAAGAAGACTGTATTTCTCTGCTTCACAACTTCACTGCAGCTAGATTAGGACCATGTGACCAAAATTTGGCCAATAATTGGTGAAAGTAATAAAAGCCACTTGGCCTTGTAAAAAATCATGTCATTTGATCTTTTGCTTCTCTCTTCCCCTGAGTAGGCTGCACAGATCCAGTTGAAATAGAGGCAGGCTCCCCAATCTGCATGGACCTGTGACATGAAGGAGCAATAAACTTACTATGTGAAATGGCTGATATTAGGGGTTTATTTTGTTACCACAGAATGGCTATTTCTTTCTTGTCTAAAACAAAGGTTCATGGGGGAAAACAGACATAAGACAATTGAATACAAAAGCCAAAATTGCTTTGAAAGAAAGAGTACTTTGAACCGGAATAACAGAGAAGACATATTATAATAGATTGGATCATAGTTCAGAAATATTCCCTTCCCATCCACCATATATTTCCCAGAGAGTAGGATACTGTTTTCACTCCTAAGTAAAACTGATTTTTTTAAAAAAGTTGGCTGTTGAGAAAAAAACAATTTGCATGACCTATAAAGTTCTGTTAAAATACATCTTTTAAAAACATTCTGAGAACGAACAGTTATATAGACAGTGGCTCAGAGGTGCTGATGGAGATCAGAGGCTCTTCTACATTTTCCCTTGGTACTGCTGCCTGGTGGGCCAGGTTAGACAGGTAAGAGCAGGAAGCCTGAGAAGCTCTGATTGTTTTCACAGAACACTTTGCTGATCTCTTCACCTACTTTCATTGGCTTAATAGTACATAAAACTTCTTTCACCCCGAGGTATCTTTATGACCTCACTACCCTCTTATACCACTTCATAGAACCATGAGGTCCAGCAGAGTATATAGTACACAGTCAGGGATACAGCAGAGTAATAAACAGACCATTGTAACTAAATTTCACTGGCATCTCAGTTTGCCCTGTCTGGGTCTTTAGTGCTTTTTGCCAGTTCTAAAACAATCGTCTGCCTCTTCAATGGCCTCTAGGACTCTAACTCTACCTACCTCCAATGCTATAACATAGTCTAGAGACGACTTCCTAAAACATATTGATCATGCATGTTTGACTCAGGGGAAGAAGGTTGAAGATAAGGAGAATTAACATTTACTGAGTGCATATTTTATTGCAGACATTATCCTAGGTGATTAAAGATGATATTTCTCTAAAGATGGTTTTACTAGCAACAGACTCTGCCTAAGACAAAGATTTGAGAATAAATACTTTTCTTGGGAGGCAATCCTAAGAAACACCAGTAGAAGAGTAAAAAAGTAAAACAGGGGAAGGAAGGAAGCCTGTAATGGGTGTGTAATGAAGCAGTTACCACTCTGGGCAACTAAGGCTCTGTCCCGCTGGGGGACTCTGAAAGGCAGTGTACGCTATACCGCAGGGTGAGCCACCAGAGGCAGAGGGTGGGCTACTTATGTCCCACTCTCATCTGGCAATGACTGAATGCTGCACTTGGATACATTAACTCCTCTGTGCTTCGGGCTACACTGAACACGAGCTACAAGAATGTTCTCACGAGGATTTGACAGTGCTTATTCTTAGATGTCATGGGAATGTCATGGGAACATACAAGATGTAAAGGGTCAAGAGGACATGAGAGGGTCCTCAACAGCTACAGAAACATTTTCTCATTTATTTCTCATTAGTGTCACTATTTGAGAGAGGCTTTCCCTGACCACTGAATTTAAAAACACATACCCAGTTTTCCATCACTTTTTCCTTTCTTTCTGAGCCCTTATCACAATTATTTACTATTAATTTTTCCATTTCTTATATATTTTATGTATTTGTCCCTAGACTATGAGCATAATGAGATCAAGAACTGAGTTTGTTTTGTTCACCACCATCTAGTAAAAACGAAGAACCCAGTATCTGTTGAATCAGTGAGTAAATGAGAGCCCTATGAGGTAGGCGGTGTGATCTTCATTACTGGATGTAAATATTAAGGCTAAATTGATGGTGACAGGATTCCAATCTAGGGTGGTATGACATAAAATCCCATGTACTTTACTACATTGTGATATTGACGCCATGCTGTTTTCCTATTTCCTGCCTCAGAAAACTCAATTATTTCCTATTTCCTACATCATTAAATCTAAACTCCTCTGCCTGATTTTCATTCTTTCTATAATCTGGCTAAATTAGCCTTGCAACTTAAAAAACTTAGTGCACAAATACATAAAAGATAAATGAAAAGTTTATAACTATATGTGAAAGTGACCTGTAGGTTGCTTATTTTCAACAATTATTTTAATATAAGAAAACAGTGTGATTTGGCATCTAAATAATCCAATGTAAAAGGCCAAATGAATGTCAATATAATTTCTATTGAGCAGTCAGAGGGTGGGTGTGAATAATGATAAATTAAAGACGGTTTCTGAGGCCAAAATGACTAAATGTCAGAGTAACTGATGATAGAACAACAAAATTCCTTTATCCATGCATAGGTGAATGATTTTGCTTCAGATGGCTGAGCCTGAACAAAAATCATGCAATTAGACAAGCAAAATGAAACCAGAAAGGATGAGGGGAAAGAGAAGAACAAAAACCAATGTATTCCTACTTATATTTGTTAAAGATATATAGATGCTTCTATTTACATGATCTCACCTAAGCCTTAGGTCATTGAGTATGACGGTAGGGCCTGATAAAAGCATAAAAAATTAGCATTTATTCATGCAGTAAAGAAATTACTGAAAAAAAGAGCTGCAGCCTGAGTCCTAGCTTAGAAGTTTACATAAGAAATAATTAGGAAATAAGATGACCATGTGTTTTTGGAAGGAAGATTACGGCATAACATATTGATTATTCAAAAATATTTTAAACATTTCCCAAAATTGTCAGACTCCTTATGGGTGTGTTTCCCAACAGGAGGATCATATCTCCTGCTCCAGTGATGTTAGCCTAGGTCCTATGACTCACTTAGGATAAAGGAATACAAGCCAAGGAAAAGCTTTAAGCCAGACTGTGCTTCTACTAGTGCACTTTGCCTTCTGTTGTAAATCCTAGATATGGGCTGCATTTCCTTTCTAGATGCTGGAACAAAGAGAAGTTGGAGCAGAACCCCAGCCAATACGTACCCAACCTATAATGGTATGAAAAATAAACTTCGTTGTTGTAACACTAAGGTTAGGGGTTGTTTATTATTGCAATGGTAAAAGGTTGTAGGAAAAATAAGTGGGTAAAAGTATCTTTCTAATTCTTTCAAATTAAAAATTAAGATGAAAACTATTTTCTGTTCATAATTTTAAGTTTATGTAATGAAAATTTATAAATGATGTTAAAAGTGTTGATGATATTTGAGAGCATTTGATAAGTTATGACATAAGGGCATGTGATTCCAAATGAAATGAGAAATGCATTACTGAGCTGTGCAGTTAAATGGAAATGCATAGAATATAATTTAGTTGGTTAATAATAGTATTGCAATGCTTAAGAGAGCTTGAAATTTATTACATTTATATATCTAATTGATTAGCTGTTTAATTGATTAGATGTCCCAAGTCCTTGGGAAGGTTTTGCTCGTTATGTCAGGTCAATGCATGAGATTTATGAAGGAAGTGGAAATGTTTTTTAAAATTTAGCAAAGTTTTGAACAATAAAATTTTAAAGTGATTTTTAAAAATTACTGGATTTATAAATAGAATAAGATTTGTATGTTAAACTTTTAAAAAATACTGAAAAAGTAAGTTTATGTTAAAAGATTAACTTTTATAGAATAAAAATTAATTTAAAATTGCAAATGCCATAAATAGTCTTGTCTTTACACGAAAACCATTCCTATAGCATTAAAAACTCACAACAGGGAGTTCCCTGGTGGTGTAGTGGCTTAAGGCTTCGGTGCTGGCGCTGTCAGTGCTGCAGCCTGGGTTCGATTCCCAGCCAAGGAGCTACCCACATACCAAAAAGCAAAACAAAACAAAACAAAATAAACAAAAAAACAAAAAAAACAACAAAAAAACCCAACTCACAACAAGTCATTATGAAGTAGTAATATAGTTCCCATTTTATAGATGAGGAAATAGAGGCTCAGAGAAATTAGAGTTCCTAAAGCCAAAATTATGGTACTTTACTCAATTTAGAAATTCTACGATTCGCAAAATGATTTTCAAATGCTCATAAAATGTATTTTATTCTCTTTTTTGCCTTTAAATTTTTGATGAGTGTTTCTATAAATGATCAAATATAAATAAGGTTTTAGCTATTATAGATATTTGTATATCTGAAGAACATTTATTCTCTGGTTGATTTTTTCTTTTGAAAAAGATTTGCTTTTCCAAGTGGATGGATTATACCTTAAAATGAGGAGAGATGTATCCTACATAAAGTCCATAAGAAAAAAACAACAACTGTGCACATAGCATATGCTCAGTAAGTACTTACTGAACTAAAGAATAAAGTGCACAAAAACATAGACTTTTTTTTGCCTTATCTTTTTCATAAAAATATTTGAGGCAGCTTATAATAGAAGATAGGTACAAAATAGTTTTAAGTAAAACAGAAATAGAGCCATGAAAAGGAAAAAAAATGTTGTTATAAGGTTAATATGTTTCCTGGGCCTTCCCATTGAATGCATTTTTTTGCTTCCTGGAAGCCAGGTAACAAAGGAAAAGTATAGGTCACAAATTTTCTTAATCGGTTTCAAGGAGGCAGATCAATTTTGATTGAAAATTTTTAAAGGTATTTAATTTGTCGATTTATGTATCTCATAACCTAGAATACCTGTAAACACTGTTGGAATCCTTTACTTTTTCAAGTTTAGAAAGGAAATGGAAGATAGTTGAATAAAGAATAGGAATTAAGTTAAATACATGATTATATCTATCTACCTATCATCGATCAATCTATCACCTCTCTGTTTATCATCTATCTATCCATTCTTTTATGTTGATAGCCTTTTAGTATAAAGTATTTTTATGTTAGTTAAATGGCAAGCCTCAAAATGAAGTTCATATATGTTAACATACACATTATATATATGCTATATATATCTATATGCACACACACACGAACATATCTTTAAACTTTAGAAATTTAAAGCAACAATTAAATAATCTATTGAAGAATTTTTATAGACTAGAGAATTAAATTTATTCTTTGAATAGATACTACACTTGATCTTGGCCAAAAGAAGAAGGAGCTATTAGATGTGTGTGTGTGTGTGTGTGTGTGTGTGTGTGTGTGTGTGTATCTATACATATCTATATACATTTGACAATTAAGTTAGCGAACTCATCCTAGAAAACGTGCTACACACCTCATTGCTGAATATCACTATGGTCACCTTTGAAGTACTCCCCTTGGGAAGCTGTGCACCAAACATCAGTGCCTAGTCACACTTCCAAAGCAATTTAGGAACTCTTTCCAGATCGGCCATTAGAAGTGTCATTGTATTATGCTTGATGTCTTGAATGTCATAAAAATGTCTTCCTTTCAATATTTACTTTATCTTCAGGTAAAGAAAGAAGTCATTGGGGGACAAATAATGTGAGTAGGGAGGGTGTTCCAATATAGTTCTTTCTGTACTGGCTGAAAACTCCCTCACAGACAGTGCCGTGTGAGCTGGTGCATTGTCGTGCTGCAAGAGCCATTCAGTTGGTAAAAAGTTTGGGTCGTTTCCGTCTAACTTTTTGATGCAGCTTTTTCAGCATTTCCAAACAGTAAACCTGGTAAACTGTCCAGTTGATACAAATTCAGAATGAATAAACCATCTGATATCAAAAAATAGGTTAGCAACATTGTCTTTTGTTGTTGTTTTGTTTTGTTATTATTGTTAAATTTATGGAAGTGACATTGGTTAGTAAAAATTATACAGGTTCCAGGTGTGCAATTCTACAGTGCATTGTCTATGTGTCGCAGTATATGTTCAACACTCAGAGTCAGTTCTCTTTCATCACCATATATTTGACTCCACCTCCCTCCTCTCCTGTCACCTTTCCTCCTCGCCCTTGGGTAACCACTAAACTATTGACTGTGACAATGAGTTTTTGTTTCTTTGTTGCTTTCAGTTTTATATTCCACATATGAGTGAAGTCATACTGTTCTTGGTTTTTTTCTGTCTGGCTTATTTTGCTTAGTATGATGACCTCAAGATCCATCTATGTTGTCAAAAATGGCAGTATTTCATCTTTTCTTATAGCTGAGTGATATTCCATTGTGTATATGTACCACAGCTTCTTCATCCAGTCATCTGTCACGGGGCACTTTGGTTATTTCCATAACTTGGCCACCATGAACAGCACTGTGATGAACACTGGGGTACATAAGTCTTTGTGGACTAAAGTTTTCAAATTTTGGGGGTAGATATCCAGAAAGGGGATTGTCTTTTCGTATAGTAACTCCATTTCAAATTCTCTAAAGAACTTCTACACTCCTCCATAATGGTTGTACCAATTTAGCAACATCATTTTGACTCTTGATTTTGACTGATGGAGCTTTCTGGTCATTGAGGATTGGCTGACTTCCATTGTGCACTTTAATGCTTTATTTCAGGCTGTTGCTATACCCAGTTTCATCACCAGTGATAACCCAAAACATTGTCTTTCCTCTTCAAAAGGTCTTGGCAAACTTCGACTCTGCTTTTGGTGTTTATAAACTCCTTCAAGATCATATTTGCACACACCTTTCTCATGCCAAGATTTTCAGTTAAGATTTTCCTATTTTTCTATTGATGTTTATTTGGTCAGTTATGCTTCTCACAGTAAGCCAACAATTTTGATGCACAATTCGGTGCATTTTTGCAATGTTTCATCAGTTTTGCTCATCACTGGCTGCCCTGACCTCTCTTCATCAGTGACACTTTCTCTCCCCTCAGAAAAACATTTAATCAATTTGTACACTGCCATTTTCTTCATGGGATTGTCCCCATTAACTTGGACTAACATGTCCCTGATTTCACTTCCATTCTTGTGAAGTTTAACAAGAAATTTAATGTTTGTTCCTTGCTTTGATTCAAACTCTGACACTCTCATGACAGCACACAAAAACACGCAACAATAATAATGTATATCACTCAGCAAGACACTGCCACATGTTGACACGAACATAGCTATTTTGGGCCGTGTTATCACTGGTGATGAAACATGGATGTACTAATATGACCCTGAAAAGAGTGTCAAAGTGCACAATGGAAGTCAACCATATCTCCATTACCATAAAAATTCTGTCACTCCAAATTAAGAATCAAAATGATGTTGCTAATTTTTTTTTTTTTGTCATCGGAAGGGTTGATCATTATGAATTTGTACCAGCTGGACAGTAAACTAAGTTTTCTATTTGGAAGTGCTGAAAAGGCTGCCTGAAAAAATTAGATGAAAACTACCTGAACTTTTTTCATCAACAACTCATGGTTCTTGCATCACGACAATGCACTGGCTCACACAGAACTGTCTGTGAGGGAGTTTTTAGCCAGTACACAAAAAACTGTATTGAAACACCCTCCCTTACTTACCAGATCTGGCCCCAAAAAACTTTTTCTTTACCTGAAGTGAAAGGAAATATTGGAAGGAAGACATTTTTATGACATTCAGGACATCAAGGGTAATACGATGACAGCTCTGATGGCCATTCCAGAAAAAGAGTTCCAAAATTCTTTGAAGGGTAGACTAGGTGCTAGAGTTGATGCATAGCTCCTAAGCAGTACTTCAAAGGTGAATGTAGTAATATTCAGCAATGAGGTATATAGCACGTTTTCTAGGATGAGTTTGTGAACTTAATTGTCAGACCTCATATAGTTTTTGAGTCAAGAATTAAAGAGTGAGCCTTTAATATTTAATATTCTTTTCTTTCCCTCCTTTCCCAATTAATTTTATAACAAGTGTACTTAAGAAGAAGGAAAGAAAATCTGAAAAACAAAAAGCCTTAGAAAAGCTTAAAAATTATTTTGTGGCTGATAATGCAGAGCTGATTGTTCCACCATGGATTACCCCTGGTAATACTGTCTAACCTAAGTATTATTAATAACAGAATGCCAGCAAAAATGATGCTGATCACAAAAGCTGTCATGTTTACTGTCATCTGCAGTGCTTAGTTCCAAAAGAGAGCAGTAAGATTTGACATACTTTATGATGTATTCCATCTTTCCTGACAGTAAACTGATGGGCATGTGACATGTCAAATACTACAGGTGAAAATATGTTCTTGATTAAACAAGTGTGTGGTGACCTGTGAGCTATCCGGTAACATTATTTACTCTTCAGGCATACAGTCAAATGACAAAATCACATATATGTTTGCTTTTAAAATTAAAAAGAACATAGAATATGGTGGAGTAGGTAAACACTGTGCCTGCTTTGTTCCATGAACACATTAAAATTACAACTAAATTGTTGAACAACCAACATGGAGAACCATCTGAAGTCTAGCTGAACAGAAGCTTTATAATTAAGGATACAAAACGGAGGACACCACGGTGAGACTGGTAGGAGTGGTGCAGATGCAAAAGGAGCCAAACCTTCAGTGACAGTAGAGAATCAGGGGGGATATCTCAGCCACCAAGGTTCCTGCCAGAGCAGCAAGGAACACCAACTCCATACTGGACTCCCTAGTCTGGAGAACTGGTACTGGGAAGAGGAGCCCCACAACATCTGACTGTAAAAAACAGTGGGGACTCTGACCATCTGTTTGGGACAGAGGGCTCCAGGAAACCCCGAGCTCCTCTTAAAGTGCCCGTGCAGACTCAGTCACTCGAAGGTACTCACCCTGGGCTCCGGCAGACAAATGATGACTCAGGAACCATTAGAGGCATACAGGGTACAGACCGAGGTATGTGGCTTTGGAGTGAGGGCTGGAGGACAGTCACCATTTTGCTTGGGAACTCTCTCTTCCCATGCAGCCGGTTGCTGGGCATCATCTTTCCTGTGTTTCACATGCCCTCACACAGCTGAATCTGAACCTGGTTGGTCTGTGAGCTTTACTTGCTCCACCCTGCTGACTCACTGGGACCCTACCTCAACCAACTCCATCAATGCCAGAGGCACTTTGTCCAGTGAGCAGCCAGGCTCACTCGCATTGCAATCTTCCTTGGAAAACTATTTACATCTGCAGAGCCCAGGCTGGTGGTGACCAGCGTTGCCGTGCTCTGAGACTTTTGCTGCGTAGATCCAGGCAAAGCACTGGCATCAAACCAGAATCTACAGGAGCACTAGTGCAGGTGACCAAGGAGACAGTGCCAGGGCCCCACAAGGCACCTACTACATAAGGCTTTCAGCAGTACTGGGAGATGTAGCAGATCTACCTAATACATGGAAACAAATACAGACAGGTAACCAAAATGAGGAAACAAAAAAATATGTCTCCAATAAAAGAATAGCAGAAAATTCCAGAAGAAGAACTAAACAAGATGGAAGCAAACAACCTATCAGACACAGAGCTCAAATGATGATTTTAAGAATGCTCAAGAAACTTAGTGAAAACTTCAATAAAGAAATAACAAGCATAAAGAAGGACATAGAAACTATGAAAAAGGACCAGTCAGAAATGAAGAATATTATAACTGAAATTCAGAATGCAATAAAAGAAATCACCAGCAGACTAGATAGAGCAAAGGATTGAATCAGCAAATTGGAAGACATCCAGTCAGAACACCAAAAAGAAAAAAATAATCTAAAAAATGAGGTTATTTTAAGAGGTCTCTGGGACAACATCAATCACAACAACATCTGAATTACAGGAGTATCAGAAGGAGAAGAGAGAAAGCAAAGAATTGAGAAGCTATTTTAAGAAATAAGGACTGAAAACTTCTTTAACCTGGAGAAGGAAACAGACATACAAGCTCAGGAAGCACAGAGTTTCAAACAAGATAAACCCAAATATGTCCACACCAAGACACATAATTAAAATGGCTAAGGTTAAAGACAAAGAGAGAATACTAAAAGTAGCAGAAAAAGCAACTAGTTACTTACAAGGAGCTCCCATAAGACTGTCAACTGATTTCTCAACAGAAACTTAGCAGGTCAGAAAGAAGTGGCAGAAAATATTCAATGTGATGAAAAGCAAGGACCTACAACCAAGATTACTCTACCCAGCAAGGCTATCATTCAAAACTGAAGGACAAATAAAGAGCTTCTCATACAAGAAAAAGCTAAAGCAGTTCATGACCACCAAACCAGTATTACAAGGAATGTTAGAGGGACTGCTTTAAGATGGAGGGGCAAAAAGAAAAATTATAAACAATAAAATGGCAATAGGTACACGTCAACAATTATCTTCAATTTAAATGGATTAAAAGCTCCAATTAAAAGACATGAAGGGTATTGCACTGAGTAGAGTGGCAAACAGAGGAAGACAGATGCAAGTTGACCTCACTTATAGGTGAAATCCAAAGAAGAAAATATACAAGCATAACAGGAACAGATTCATAGACATAGAAAACATTTGGTTTGTTGTCAGATGGGAGGAAGGTTGGGGGAGGGGGTGAGATAAGGGAAAAAAATGAGAAGTTCAGTTTGGTGGTTACAAAGTAATAGTTATGGGGACATAGGGTATAACATGGGAATGTAGTTAATAATGTTGCAATAACTATGGGTGGTATCAGATGGGTACTAGATTTCTTGGGGTGATGGGAGGAGGGTGGAAGGAAGGGTGGGTGAAAAAGGGAAAGAAATCAAGAAGTACAAATTCATAGTCACAAAATAGTCACAGGGATGTAAAGTGCAGCACAGGGCATACAGTCAACAACATTGTTATAAGTATACATGGTGTCAGATGGGAACCAGAGCTATCAGAATAAGGATTTTATAAGTTATATAAAATATATTATCACTTTGTTGTACACTTGATATCAATATAATATTGCATGTCAAATGTAATTATAAAATAAAAATAAATGAGGAAAAAGAAATTCATAGATAAATGCAAGCTGTGTGTGGTGATCAGGGTGTTGGTGTGAGCACAGTGAGACACTGGGGAAGATGTTAAAGATGGATGAGTGGAGCAAGAAGATTTCAGTGACTAAACATGTGGAAGGCCTGTGACTGCAAGTGACCGGCTTCATCAAGATCGTGTTAAAAAACTGATCCGTAGAAATCATCGCATCAAACAAAAAGGAATAGCTGGTAAATTGGGAATTTCTAAGGAGAGAGTGTGATACATTAGTAGTGTTCTTGGATTCCGTAAATTTGTGCCAGATGGGTATTGCACATGGTGTTTAACGAAATGAAAGCTGAAAGAGTTCTCATTTCTGGGGAAATCCTGAACATTTTGCAAAAGACGATGAAGACTTCTTAAAGAAGATCATTGCAGGTGATGAACTTGGGTCCATCGTTATGACCCTGAGAACAAAAGGCAGCCCATGGAATACTGCCGTAAGAGATCACCTCAGTCAAAAAAGTTCAAAACTCTGGCCTTCGCTGGGCAAATCATGTTGACTGTTTTTTTGAATTCTGAACATGTTCTTACAGACATTTTTGAAAAAGGAACAACAATAAACTCTGAACATTGTATTAAAACTCTTACTGCATCACGAAGAATCAAACGGATTGGAATAACAAGTGAAACACTTCTTCAACACGACAACGCCAGGCCTCACACAAGTGCAGCGACAAGAGATGCAATTCAGTGCCTAGATTTTTCCTGGCTGCTGCATGCACCATGTAGCCCAGACCTGGCTCCTAGTGATCTCCACCTCTTCCCAAAAGTAAAGGAACACTGGAAGGGCCAGCGCTTCATCTGTGATGAGGAGGTAAAGTCTGCAGTGGGGAAATGGTTTCAAAAACAAAATAGCAACTTTTTAAAGACAGATTTCAAAAACTACTGCAGTGTTGATGGAAGTGTATAAACGTGTGTGGTGATTTTGTAGAAAAATAATTTTGCAGCTTTGAAAATAAATGCTGTAGGTATAAAAAAATTAAGAAGAAAGTATTTAGCTTTGGTCTTGACAACAGGATGTTCAAACTTACATAAAATGAAACAACACAATGCCTAATTTTTGGATACTTGTTAGAAAAAATGTAAATGAACTTCAAAACAGAATTTACAAATTATTGATGCAAAGGCTTTCTATATTTCATATAACATGGATCCATAATCAATTCAAACAATTAAAATATGTAAAATGTAATCTTTCCTCTGGCCTATACAATACTGGAGATACTTGTCAAATCTTTGAGTATCCTCTGCATGCTAATTTGGAAATAAATTAAACCACCCCATTCTAAAATAGCATGCTCCAATTAAATAGTTAAGTGTTGTTTAATCTAATAAAACCAAAGAAGCTAAAATACATATATTCCTTGTTTTCAGCACTTTAATTTTGTAGAAAAACTTACTTATTCTACATACAAAAACTGTCTCACATGGATCAGAGTTTTAGTTGTTAATGTGTCTATCAGTAAATTCCAAGGAATATGAATTCATAAATACACTACTGGCTTTAACACACTACTGATTTACTTAATCTTTTTCATTAGTATGGGCAATAAAACAACAAAAATTAAGTGTATGTTTTTTTTAATGAGGATGACTTCTAGTGTTCATTCATTCAACAAGCAAGTGTTCAGTAAGTATCTCCATGGGCCAGGCCCTGAGCTCAGCATTGCAAATGCAACAGAGACACAATTCCTGTCTGTGTCCACAGCGCTAAAAGTCCAGCCAGGCAAAATGCACAGCATGAAGTTTTATTAATAGTATTTCCACTTTTGGGGGGGTATTTTATACTAATTTCATTCCAATGAGCGTGAAATATTTGAAATGTATTTTTTTCCTAATAATAAGTTGTTTTTTTTAAATGTACTTACTTGTTCTTTTATGTCCAATATCTGATTTGAGAGTTTATAGGGGAAGTTTCCTGAGGGTTGCTCTGTATATTTTATCCACCATTTTAAAGCCACAGCCCAGTTTTATCCAGCATAATTTAAAACACTGCCCTGATCCTAATGCAAACCACTTGTGGTTTTGCAGCTCAGGCTGCAGTGGGTCAGACATCAGAGATGCCAGAGGTTAATGACAGAGAGGTAGCCGCAGTGAGCATGGGAGGATGATGTACCCCAAAACAGATTGAACATCTCCTGGACAGTTGTCTGGACAACAAGGATTCCTTCTTTCTGGAAATGGCCTTAATGTACAACACAGCATGACCCTGGCCTTGGCGCATAAAGAAATGACTCAAACTGGGCTTAGCAAATTATTTCTCTGCTGAGAAATAAAACTTGAAATAGGGATTTTGAATCCTGGGAATTGAGTCATTTTCATGGTGTGAGAGACCAGCCACGAACTCCTACTGCTGAGTTCCCAAGAATTTTCTAGGTCCTTGCCCCTGTCTTTCTACTCTACCCCTCTCTTCCCCCTGGGATTGAATGAGAAAGTTGGACGTGTTGCCATGCTCCCAGATAACTTTTTTAGGGGCTACCATTGCTATTCTATGAAGGTAGAAGGCTTTCATGGCCTCACTGGTGTATTCTGGTTTACCCTCCAATGCTGTGGGAATGACACATAAAGGTGCCAGGTTAATGTGGATTCCTGCTAGGCTAACAGAACTGATCTACTCACAAGTATAGCAGGATGTTCAAATAGAGACTTCAGTAGAGACAGCAAGATACTATAGATTGTGATATTTCAAAGCCAAAATGATGTATACAGAATTTACAATGGAGTAGTAATAGCAAATAATTATATAGTGTTTACTATATGCCAGGAATTGTTCTAAGAGTTTTATACATTCTAACTAATTTAAACCTTATCATTATTACCTTCAATGAGTAAATTGAAGCACAGAGAGATTAAATAACTTGCCTGGATCATACAGTTAGTAAATAGTAAAGCTGTTATTCAATCACAAGCAGCGCCGGAATCTGTGTTCTCCTAACTGTTCTGTGCTAGCTAAATTCATGTTCTGAAACTTGTGGATCCCCAGCCATATTGATGATTAAAAGGGATCAAAGTGTTGAAGGAGAAGTTGTGAAGGGTTTTCGTTGAAGCAACTATTGCCATAGTATGTCTTCTCTTCCCATTCAAGCAATAAGAACTTTCTGATACTACTTTCATCACTTCAGGCTTGGTAAGAAAAGGTGTCCATGGAATCCTTCAGAGAGCTTGAAAGATATTTCCTGCAGTTGAAAACGTGGATGACTGATACTTGATGTGTGCTTAGAGGGCACATGCAGCCTGTGCAGCAGAGTATAGAAAGATACATGGCTGTGTCAGGATGTCAAGATCTGTCTGCACGCCCAGAGTTTGTCTGAGCAAGGGATGTGGGAGCAATCCTGTCTATTGGAAGCAGGGCACACAAAGGAGAGAACTCACATGCAGTTATCTTAGGTCTTGTATAACACAGCTCCTAGAAGGACAGATGAACCCACAGACTGGAACCTGGAAGCAAACTGATTCCTAAGAGTTGTTTAAGGTGTTGCAATGACATACAGAAGAGATGTATCTTCAGAGGCCAGGGACAAGTTCTGCCAGTGAAGAGATTCTTCAAAGAGAAGCCATGAAAGTCACTCCCCAAATAGTTACTTTTAATATCTCTTAGCATAAAGTCCTCTAGCCAAAGCCACATGAGAGCTTCTTTGTCCCTTGAAGTTTCTCCAGCTCCTTCTTTACCCTTGAGGGGCTCTGAAACAGTTGCTTGAAAGTCAGAGAGAAGGTGCAGCAGGTGGGATTGAAAAGGCTCTGAGCACAATTTCTTGAAGTCACACAGCAGCTACAAATGAGGTGTGGAGGGGAGGAATGAAAAATCTTAAATTTATATGGTGACAACATCATTAATCAATAATTTAGGCTGACCTAGTCTAATGACAAAATTAAGGCTGTGTTTTGTAACTTAAAAGCAATCACAGGACTGTCTATTCCTGAAGAGTAGGTCAATGACGTCAGGGGCAGGGAAAGATTATCCCCCCTTTATAAAATGGACAGAAGGAGAAAAAAATAGTTGCATATCAATTATGTCATGGAGTATGGTTTTTCAACATCTTATTTATCCAGTAATGTCTAGGATAGAAGAACAATGGAATGAGTTTGGTCGTAGGGATAAGAAAGTGCACTAGAAATTTTATGTACTTCTCTGTATATTTTTGGGGAGCAGAAAAGTAAAAGGAGAGCCAGATGGGATTCTCAAGATTATGGGAGGCATCTTGTGGATTTAGATAATGGCAGCTTTCTGGGGCATGGTTTGAAAGTCTGGATCAAGTGTTTTGGCAGGGGGTCAATTTTGTCAGGCACCAGAGAGGTGGCATCACATAAGGAAGTATGGAGAATGGAAAACTAAATTAAACTAGCATAGGACTACAATCTTCATGGAGTTATGGCGCTTTACAGACATGCAAGTAGAAGTGCTTTCATTCTGGAGCAGCTGTTCTGCATATGGATGTGCAGTTGTATTATGGTAGAAGCCCATAGAAGCTTCTGCCAGAGCTTTTTCATGGTTATAAGTGCCATAAAAGTCAGGTAGGAGGAGACAGACTTGTTTCTTACTTCTGAGGATTCCACAAGGAGGCATTTTCCTTAAACTTTCTGGGCTCTTGCCCCATTCTTTTTCCCATGGATATGGAAGGAGTTATCTGATTGGTTAATTTGGAAGACCTGAGGAAGCTGCAGAGCTCGGATCCTTTTCCTTTCTTCCTTCTGGAGCCTGGTTGAGGATGCGCTTTTGCTTAACAAGGCCCCAGTGGTACAGCAGCAGGCACCAGAGGATGAGGTTCGATGGGCCAAATCTTAGAAAGATCAATGTCATCATGCACTTGAACCATATCCTCAAATCTCAGTTTTATCAATAATAAACACAACCAGATAAAATGTCAAATTTAGATTTTGGTGACTCAAATAAGAGTTGTAGAATTTTTATATGGGACCAGGACACATGGCTATGGGCTTTCAGCTTTAGCAAGTGAGCCATGCAAGACTTGACTGGAGAGTTTATGGTTGTTTACAGCAGATTTACTCCTAAGCAAGTGGTTGTTTTTGCACAGACAGGGCTGTTTTATCACCACTGTATTGATCCTGCTGACCATGGTGGATGCTAGCCACAGTGTTTGAACTATTGCTATATGAACTTGAGCTTTGGGCTGGATAATCACAGAAACCCTGTGTGTGGTCTTAGAGTTCAGAGAAGTCTCAGCATAGAAGTGGTAGCAGAGGACTGGTGAATTTGATTGATAAAATAAATTAAAAGTAATAGGGAACCCTCATGATAAAGAGAGTCCTCTCTTAGCTGAAATTGAAAAAGACAATATGAAAAGAAATAAGAAAGACTCTGTTTGAAGCACTTGGCCTTTAAGAATTAAGTTTATGTGAGGTATCCAGAAGGAAATGGAATTGTGTGAAAAGAGGCATAGTTTAGTTTATTATTGGAGCAGAAAGAGTAGAAAAATAAAAACAAAGTGAAGGAAAACTGGCTGCTTACTTGGGAAAAAAGGAGAGACTTGCTTAGAAGAGGTACTGAGATTTTGTGGGATAGATTAGATATGAAAATAGAAAGTGAGATATAAAATATAAAATAGAAAATGGGATCTTGAAACTCAAGAAAAACAAATATTAAAAAGAAATGACTAGGCCCAGATCTAACTAATCTTAAAGAGACAAGTAAAAAAAGCAAGAGATGTTTCAACTTTACCAAGCCAAACAACTGTGACTGGAGCCTAACTAAAGCAGAGAGACATAATTTCAGAGAGCAATCTGGAATAAATCCCTGACAGAGGACAGAATCAGGGAAACTACTGACGATGTGGCCTTTTAAAGTTGTGGATAGAGTCCAGTGCAACAGCAATTGGGAATTACAACTTGAAGACTGGGAATGCCATACCTAGTGTCCACAAAATCTGGACAATTTAAGGACAGAACACAGAAAATCAATAAGAACAACAACAAAATTAAAGCATTCTTACCTGAGTTTCAAAATGATAAAATCATGAGAGGTGAGAATAGAGCTATTGCCTTCCCCTTAAGATGCATTCCAGAATTTTATAGAATTAGCATTTTAAAGGAAGATCCAGCAAAGACAAGACATATTAAAAGAGACACGTTCCAGGAAAGGCATGCAGAACAGTAAGAGGTCAAGTCCCAGCTTGAGTGTGAGGCTGCTTTAGTGGGAAATTTCTTCCTTAGTGGGATTATTCAATCCATGGAGGTGGGGATGAATATGACTCATTTGAATAATAGAGGCTTTCCAGAACTTACTGATTTCATATCTTTCATACGGAAGACCACATGAAGCAAAGTTTAGGAAAATATATTTTTAAAAATTATATTTGAGTCCAAAATAATAAAAAACTAAAAAATAAAAGGTATTAGTAAATAGTACTAGTTTTATATTGTTAAAGGAAGAAATAGATCAACTAAGGGAACAACTTAAACTTTTAGATTCTCAGTTCCAACCCTCTGAAATAGGTTTTATAGATTTAACAAATAAAAAATAAAGGAACTCTGATGGTTAATTTAATGTCAACTTGACTGGGCCACAGTGCCTAGATATGTGGTCAAGCATTACTCTGGATGATTCTGTGAGAGTGTTTTGGGATGAGATTAACATTTAAATTTTAATAAACATTGACTAAAGCAGATTGGCCTACATAATATGAGTGGACTTCACTCAATCAGTTGAAGGTCTTCATAAAACAAGACTGAACTCCCCTGAAAAAGAAGGAATTTCGCCAGCAGTGACCTTTGAATTTGTACTGCAACACTAGCTCTTCCATAGGTCTTCAGCCTGCTGACCTAGCCTGCAAATTTTACACTTACTAGCCTCCATAAGCATGTGAGGCAATTCTTTAATAAATCATATGTATTGTCTTTGCTGGATCTTCCTTTAAAACATACACACACACACACACACACACACACACACACATATGTATATATACATACATATATATGTATGTATATATACATATATACACACACACACACACACATTAGAGACAATAGAATATATATGTATATACATACATACACATATATATTTTATTGTTTCTATTTTTCTGGAGAACCATAATATACTGAGATATACTGAAAATTTATTTGTTGCTTACCTGAATTTAAATTTAACCAGGTATCTTGTATTTTAACTGGTAACCTTATGATAAAAGCATTAAAACAATAGAGGGGAGATAAAACACAACATGCCTACTTTACTTCTGTAAAAACAACATAGTAGAAAGAGAGTTTACTGAAGGCCTGCCTAGAGTAGTCCAACATGGAGGAAAGAAGTTTCTCGAAAGAGCATATACTTATCATCATTAGATTCCTAGATGCATACATTTCCGAAGTTTCAACAGTTGTTTTGGGTTAGGAGCATGATGAAGTTTATTCTCCCAATGAAACGAATGAGAATGAAAGCAGTTGTATGGGCTTAAACAAGTCAATAGCAGCACACATGGCAATGGCCCCTAGGGTTACAGGACCAAAGATACCTGCTCACCCGACTTTGTAGAAACCATGCCATTAGACAGAGTCACAGTCAATCCATGGCTGACACTCAAGAAAGAAAAAAGTTTCTGATCCCTCGTGAAATAATGCTAGTCTGGTCAGCTGTATTCTTCTGGCACTGCTGGGCTCTTACTCAAACCCTACTGGTACCATCTGCTGAGATAGTAAGGTGCTTAGTCGGGCTTCCCAAAGCTACGGAGTTATTTTCTGGGAAAGCTTTGAAGCCACTGGGCCCGGGTCTCCTTGTGCCATGGGTGGAAGGTACAGAGACACAGAATTTCACTGTTGCCACCACTACTGCCAGGCAGGTCTGCCTGCCGGAGAGAGCAGGGCTGGGATTTCCTGGGGCCTCACTCTTCTACTGCTGCAGGTGGACCAAACGGCCTGTCAGCCAGGATTACAGAATGGAGGGTGGGGCTCTCTGTAACGTCTCTGTTGGGCTTCCCAGCTCCCCTTCCTTTAGGTTGAGAGAGTAGGCTCTTCTTGCTTTATAACAATAATAATAATAAAAAATAATAATTGTTATTATTATTATGTCTTTGACAGTGTCAGGTTGTAGGTCTCTCCAGTGTCCAGTCCAGGGATATATGGAAGATGAAAAGAAAATCAGGGAACCCATCATGTTGTCTCTCCTCAAGTCCTGAATGCCAAGCCAGTCTGCCATCTTCTTCTAAGCTTTCAAAGTCCTTTTTTCATGGTCTGTTAAATAATTGTCAGGGGGTATAATTGCATTTTGAAAGGAGGAGCAGGGAGAGGTGTGTCCATGCTTTCTGTTCCATAACCAGAAAATTTTCCTTGCCTTCATTCCCCACTTTCCCCTCCTTCCCTTCTTTCCCTTCTTTCTCTTCCTTCCTTCCTTTTTTCTCTCCTCCTCCTCCTTGCTTTTCTCTCCCCCTCTTTTTTTTCTTTTACTTTCTCTCCCCCTCCTTGCTCTTTCTTTTTCCTCAAGCAGTTTCTTGCAGTGCACTTTTATTTCAAAAGTTAAGTAATTAATTTCTTTATTCATTCTGAAACATTTGTTAAACATCCCCTAACTCCCAGCCACTGAGCTGGGAGTTTTTGACACAAGGATGAATAAAATCCTTTGCTTTTCAAAGAGTTGATAGTATAATTCTAAAATGTTTATCTGGATGTATCTCCTTGTGGATCTCATTTAACTGATTTTATAATATACTATATAACATTTTAATATGTAGTTAGATGTTTTTATAAGTTTGAAAAATATATTCAATTAAGTTTTGATGATTTTTTTCTTTAAATTAATCTGATTCCTTTCTTAAGATAATTTATAATTCTAAGGTTGAATTTTTATTTTTTATATTCCCACATTTGTCATATTTCCTTTCATATTTATTTTTTGGTCATACAAGTATTTCCTTTGTATTCACTGGTTTCCAGTATCTGTTCTTCAAATTCCTGGTATTTTAACAGTGCTAATTCTTTGACTCCAGTGGAGATTTTAAATCTGCTCTTCATGTTTAGTTTTTATACTTTCTTTCCTCATCAATGTTCACTTTTATTTTTTCCTTTTCCTTTTTGAAAAAAAACGTGTTCTTTTAGTATTTTTTGTAGCTATTTTATACAGTAGTTCTCATGATTTTGAAAAGTTTAAACAATTTTCTGATTTTTTCTTTTGCATTTATTATTTTCCAGGGTAACTGTTTTGTTCTCTGGTTCTATAACATTTAAAAAATATATATTCTGGTCTCCATCACTGAGTATGATCAGGAATTAAAAGAACACAAAGGGTAAAGGAATGAAGTCTGAGATGAAGCTAAAGGGGGCACATGGTGGTAGAGGCCAGACTATGCCATGTCCTATAAACTACAGTAAGGCTTTGTCTTTCTTGAATCGGCAATCACCATAGGATCATTTCAAGGTGAAAGTGTTCAAAACTGTTTATAGGAAAGCTCCTTATGGGAGTATCTGGTAGAATCTTAGAATTTTTGCAAAGGAGGTGATCTGTGAACAGGTTCAAACTTATTCAGGATGTGAAATTATTGGTCTTAAAATCATGGTGGATGTAGGAAGAAAAAGGAGAAAAAGTTATGAAAGATGACTCCTAGTTTATATCCTTTGCACCTAATTAAGAGCATCTAACAATCAGACAAAAAAATGGGAAAAGCTCAAGTTTTGAGAGAAAGATCAAGAATTTGGTGAGTTTGAGGTACTGTCAAAATATCTAAGAGGCTGTGTCAAGTAGACTTTTGGATATATGGAAAGAGGTCTGGGTTGGAGGTATCAATTTGTGAGTCATCCTATTACAGGAATAACTGATGCTGTGGGTATAATGAGATTGTCCATGGAGAGAGTTTATTAAGAAGAAGAAGACTTCAAACAGTTCTCACAATTCTAATATGTAATGGCTGGCAAAAGCAAGTTGAATATGTAAAAAAATAACCAGAGAGATGAAGGAAAACAAGGAGAGTATTGTATTTTGATAGCTAAGGCATTAGAGGGCTTTCTAAAGGTGGAAATAGTCACCTGTATTGATATATGCTGAAAAGTAAGAAGAGCACTGAAAAAAAAAAATGCCTGATAGGTTTAGCAAGTGGTAGGCAAAATTCTAAAATGGCGCCACCATCATTATACCCGCAACTGCTCAAGCCCTGTATAACCCTTGCTCTCCACAGATTGTCAGGACTCATGACTTGCTTCTAGCCAACAACACAGAAAAGGTGATGATGTAGTTAAAGACCCAAATCAGTTGACTGTAAATTAATCAAAAATGACATTATCTTGGTTGAGCTTGGCTTAGTCAGGTGAAATCCCTTAAAAGCAGGACAGGGCCCTCCCTGAGGAGAGAGTCTCCTTGCCGCTCAATGATGTGAGCGGTCATATTGAGAAGGTATATGCGGCAATGCAGGAGGCCTATAAAACCTAAAGGTGGTCTCCAGCTGGAAGGCAGCAAAAAGCAGAGCTCTTGGTCATACAACTACAAGGAAACAAGTTCTGCCAACAGCCTAAGCAAGCTTGAAAGTGGATTATTCCTCAATTGAGCTTCTGATGATATTTCAGCCTGGTACAATCCAGCTCAGCCCTGCCTGGACTCCTGGCCCACAAAAACTGTGAGATAATAAATGAGTGCTGTTTTAAGCCACCAGGTTTGTGATAATTTGTTACACAGCAGTACAGAACGAACACAGGAGTATAATGAGACTTGTGGTGATGTGAATGAAAGCTGGTTCAGTAGAATAACTGAGTAGGAGCCAGATTGCATGGATTTGAAGGAGTGAGTGGGAGATGAGTAAATGGGGTGAGTACAGATGACTTTTTAAAGCAGTTCATCTGGGAATAGAAGAAAACTTGGGATATAGCTGAATGAAGCTGTGGTTTTGAGAATAAACATTTTATTTTTGTTTTTTAATGGGAAGAAACTTGACCATGTTTTAAAGTCTGTTTTTTATGTGGAACAATTCATTTTGATGGAAAGTTGCTTGGCTATGCTAGATGCAGCATAGTTTGACGTGATTTACATGAAACAACTGGTTAAGAGTTATGTCTGGTGACCTAAGGTGACCTTCACACTGAAAATATTGTAAAGTAGTATAAAATATTAAGAAAGAAAGCAGTATGAATTATGCTATTTAGCAAAACCTTCCTACATGCAATAATTCTAAGTGCAAGAGGGCTCACCTTGCATCTGAAAGATCCTCTGTCTGAGTTAAGTTCTTTAGTTCTCAGTAAGAGGAAGCCACTATTTTGCCTTTCTATGATGGTTTCCCAAGGTGACGGTTCCATGAGAGTTGACCAACAAGTCTTTGTCTATATCCCACATTAAATTTGTAGAATGATAGGGAAAGAATTATTCCATTGTGTGAGACAAATTACTATCTAATGTGCATTACTAACACTACTGTAAGAATTTCAGTTTTATGTCATTTGTTTAAAACCTATGTCTTGACATGCATTACTGTTTCTAAAAATAGTAGTAATGATTCCTGGGCATTTTCCTTTCTGTGATTGGGAATAGGTTTATTATCCTCACAAATATTATTAATTTGAAATAAGAACAATAATAACAAGTGAAGAGAGAGAGAAGAGAGAAATAAAACTTGTTATGTTCCAGGTTTTTGTCCCAAGTACTTAATCTAAATATTTCTAACAGATGTCACCCCAATAAGTCTAACAATAAAAATAAAATTTTAAAAAACCTAAATATCTCCCTTAATTTCTCAAAACAATTCTATAAGATAAGCTCTATCAATTTTCTCATTTTTCAAATAAGTAAACTGAGTCTTAGATTTAAAAAAAAATACCAAGAGTCCTGCAGCTGGTCACATTAGAGAATAAACACCTCATGTGTGACTCTAAAGTTAATGTCTTAACTAATGTGATATACTGCTTCCATTCTGAAAAAGGGCTTCTTTCTTAGGGAATTGACTCTTGTCTGTAACAAGACAGGAAGAACTGTTCATTACACTAACAGACCCTTCTGGAAGAGAATAATATTTTATAAGTTTCCCATTTCTCATTATGTCTTTCCATGTTCTATAAAATAGTCAATCCAGCTGAGTTCCTGTAATGATATTTACAAAATAGCCTGATTGCCACAATCCAACTGATGAGGACTTTCTTGTTATAACACAAGGATCAGTTATATTATGTGTGTTACATTAGACTCTGAAATATGCCTATAATCATCAGCTTTTTGATCCATGATGATTTATTATCATCTGCAGCCAGTTATTTCACTTAAGCTAGTTGTTTTCCAACTAAGCTTACTTTAAAACACACAGTTTACTGGACCCGACTCTCAGAGGTCTTTGATTCAGTAGATGTGTGTTGTAGCCCTTTAAAATGTGCATTTCTAACAAGTGCTCAGATGCTGCTGCTGGTCTGGAGACCATGCCTTAAGAACCACTGGCCCACACCAGGGTTCAAAAACACTTTTCTGTAAAGAATCGGGTAAATGCTTTTGGCTTTGTGGGCCATATATTTGGTGTTACTACTCATTTCTTTGTAATACGAAAGCACCCATACACAATACATAAATAAATAGGAGATGGCTGTATTTCAATAAACTTTTATTTACAGAAACAGATGTCAGACTGAATTGGTCAACAGACCACACATAGTAGGTCAACCTCTGGCTTAGAACAACTCAATGCAACAGGTCTGAAAAATTATTTTGTATATATTACATGGCAACTCCATGAGAATCAACTATAGATTATTTATAAAGATCACCTCTAAGTTTTTAAATAAAGTTTGCAGAACTCTACCAGTAACTAAGCTGATTTTGTTAGACTATCACAGAGGAGAAACCCCAAAGCTTTCCTAAGAACCTAGTAAAAAAGCAATACTTTTGAAATGGCAATAGTCTGCGTCTTACTTTTTTTTTTTGTTGGCTCCCTGAGTGGGGATCGAACCCCGGCTGCAGCGGTCAAAGTGCAGAAGCCTACCCTCTACACCACCAGGGAACTCTTGTTTTTGTTTTAAGATACCCATGAACTCAATCTTCATTTTCAAATTTTAGATTTAATTGAATATTTAGGCTGTTAGAAGCTACAAATCCACCAATTAAAAAACAAAAACAACGACTAACACTACATTGAATGACACAGGTGCCAAATAAGGTTGTTTATTGATTCCATAGCAAAGCAGAACAAAGCAAAAACACTCTACTGGCCATGAGTGTACCCAGCTTCGATGTATTAAGTCTTTGCTCAGAACAGCATACTTCAAACTAATTTGAAATGCCAATGTAATCTTAAAAGTCTTCTAAACTGTACCTGTCAGTGACCCCACTGCATTAGCTCTATCTTTATAAAATGTAAGTTCCTGGAAAAGGACAAAATTGAGATAAATTTTTGTCATAATGGAATGTGATGTACTTCCCTGAAAATAATTATATTCAAATACCATGAAGAAAGTATTATAGGTCTCTTAGAAACTTAAAATATAAATATTATGTCAAACATTCCCAACAATGCTATAGACTAAAAATATTTAAAATATCTACACACAGTTATATAGCTAATATTTAATAATATGAAGATGGAGTAAAGTGAGTTTATGGTGGAATACATGCCTCCCATTTCCCAAAATCTTTTCCAAAATAAGACTAAATCAAATGTTTCTCTTTGTTCATTGGGTTTATATTTATTACCAAATATTTATTCTTTAGTCTAATGCAGTGGTTTTCAAAGAGTCCTCAGTTTTAAATAAATATTGAAAGAGAACTGTGGTCAAAGGAATCTGAAAAATGTTGATATTAAACACATTTCAAAAAATGTTTTAACTTCAGGACTCCTCAAGAATATATCACAATATAAATATCTAAGAAAGATATGATGGTTTATGCAGCCTTTCCCAATCTTATCTGAACATGGAAATCAATTATTAGCAGAGCATCTTACCAAGGCTTTTAGTGTCTGAATCCAGGTGACATGTGATAATATGTTTTTAAAAATAAATTAAACTTGATTCAATAAATATTTATTACGTATCTTCATTATTTAATTATTCAAAGGTTAACCCTTTAGTTTTACAATGCTACTCACCAAAATCTATCTAGAACATAGTTAATTCTATTAAACATACTTACACTCTTCTTCAGGCCTCTTCCGAAGTGCTGCACGAACTTCTTTACAAGGACTTCTCTGATATTGTGGGGGATTTCTTCCCCTTATTAGATTCTCCATCCTATAAAAGAGAGACAAAAGAGTATATTAATACCAAAATGTTGCTGAATTTTGAAAAGTTAAATGGTTTAAAGGAAGAATCAATTATTATTATTATTTAAGTGTCTGCAGAGGCTTGGTAGACAATATCACTGAGTATCTAGTAAGGAGTAAATGAGTAGGAAGTGGTAGGGACTGGGGTAAACTGGAGAATGCTTAACTTTTCTAAGACATTCCAATTTAAAAAAAAATGTAAAAACACCAGGTGAACAAAATTCATACACACATTTTCCAATTAGAGACTGTTATAGACTGAGTGTCTGTGCCCCCAACTCCCAAATTCACTATGTTGAAGCTCTAAGCCCTAATAATGGTATTTGGAGGTAGAACTATTGGGAGGTAATTAGGTTCAGAGAGTGGGACTCCCAGGATGGGATTAGTGTCCTTATACAAAGATAAAGAGAGTCTCTATCTGTCTCTCTGTCTCTCTGTCTCTCTCTCTGTCTCTCTGTCATATGAGGACACAGTGAGAAGATAGTCCTTTGCAAACCAGGAAGAGGGCTCTCACCAGGACCTGAATTTGCTGGTACCTTGATTTTAGACTTCTCAGCCTCCAAAACTGTGAGAAATAAATTCTGTTGTTTAAGCCATCCAGTCTGTGGTATTTGTTTATAGCAGTCCTGCTGACTAAGGCAGAAGACTGAATTAAAGAGTGATTATTTGTCAAGAAAACAAATTTATCAAAAATCAGGTCACCCTTAGGAAAAAAAGAATATATCTTTTATCAACATTTTGAATAACTGTTTCAAGAGTGTAAATGCTTCATTCCTTCTTATTCTAATGACTAAATTGTAAGAGGTTTACTAATTTTAATACTTGTGACTTCTTGAAAAAATAGTTAATATAAAGTGCACTTCTCAGTTACTATAGCAATGCTGACAACCAGAAAATAATAATCAATATATTCAATGCAACACAATCAATAGTTTAACGTTTATTTGGGGACGAGCCGTTTAGGGAGGGGAGAAAGGGGAGAGGGTGAGGGAGGAGGGGGGAAGCTAAATATAAGGTGATGGAAAGAGAACTCACATTAGGTGGTGAACTGATTATACATCAAGTTGACAATGCACTGTAGAATTGTATGCCTGAAACCTATGTAATACTTGTCACAATAAAAATGAATTAATTAAACATTTAAAAAATATATCCAATGCAACTTTAATAATATATACTTTTTGGTCTGTATTTTCTGGTTTTAGTAAACCTTACAGTTCTGTGTCATCAATGTATACTCTATTCATTTTGATTTTTGATTCAAAAACTATTGAGTGTTCAGGATTTGAAAATTCAGAATAAAACCATGATATTTATTTATCATTTTGAAATTACAGGGTCCATCAGACGTAACACCTGGACTTAAGTTATGATTTTATTATAAAATTATAACCATGCATCCTTATGAATTTATAATAAAAGATTTGGTATAGATTAGCAGCTCATATAAAAGAGGGATTATTTGTGTAACCATAAGCATGTACGGTTATGATTTTGTAATAAAATGGTAACTCAAGTCCGGGAGTTACTTCTGCTGGACAATGTATAAACATAACTTAACCTCTACATGATTATTCTAATTGAATATCACTGTTTTTAAATGTGCTGGCTGATAGCATATATACCTTTGAAAACAGCATGATTGTTATGGATTATAGTGATGGGTGGTCTTCTAGGGTGACTGGTACAGAGGGTTATTTTTTGTGGTGTTAGAAATGAAAATTAGAAAAGGGTGATTCCATAAGATCATTATTTGAAATAGTGCAAAATATGAGATGAATAACCTTTTGTACTAAAATAATAACACTTTCTATGGGAAACTGTAACTAGTTCTTTTTTTTTTTAATTCATTTTTATTGTTAGACTTATTGGGGTGACATCTGTTAGCAAGGATTACATAGGTTTCAGGCATAGAATGTAACTAGTTCTTAAAAACACTTTTTCAAATATACTCCCTGATATTAGTCTATTTATATGTAGTTTGTGTGAGAAGATATGTATGTATTCATATGTCCATGCCTGTGTAGATAAAGTACAAGAAAATATTTTTCAATAAGCTTGAATCTCAGTTTCACTTGAAGCTCATTTCAAGTGAGAAAAAGAGTTGTTTCTCTTAAGGTTATAATATTATAATAATACAATAACAGGAAACCAAGTGAAAAACTGAAGAGTTTAACACATAATTTGTTTTAACACTATATATGGGGATGAGATTAATCTTCCAAGCTTGTTCCTGCAGTTGGACCATGAGGATTAGCCATATAAATTAAATTATATAAATTTTCTGGTTTCCGATGTTTGAACTAATTCAACTTGCAGTTTGATTACATTTCAGCAAAAACATGAATTTCCATGATGATCTAATAACAATTTAAGTAAACAGTTATTCACTAGTATTTAAGAGCTTAAGATAGTAAACTACAACAAACATAACCTGCACATGCAAGTGTCTATAAAAAATTATGATCTATTTTAGAAACCAATTTTACTCATCATAATTACACTCTGATGAAGAATGGCAATTTATCCTGGTTGTAATTCTGTGTAAATCACTTTCTTCGAGGGCTATTATTTTTTTCTTTTTTATCTCTGACAATTAAATATGTGAAAACCAAGGTGGTCTAGTTGATTTACACGTAACTATGTTTGAGGGTAAGTCAGAAAAACTGAAAACAAGTTAGAAAATACTAATAGGACTCCAGGAGAATTTCACTTATGTGGTTACTATTGGCATCAAAGAATCCCATGTCAACAAAGCCCCAGGAATCATAATAGCCAAAAGTTGCATTCTGGGACCACCCATAAGCAGGTCTGTAGGAGATTATGCAAGGTTAGCAACAGAGCATGGTTTACATGTGACAAGACTGGTTCTGGAATCAGACTGCCTGGGTTCAAATTCCAATTTTGTCCTTTAAAGAATGATTTTAGGAAAAGATACCTACTTTGTGTTTTAACTTTCTCATAAGTAAATGGTACTAATAGACACCTCATAGAATTGTTTTGAGGACTAAATATTATTTATTAATAATATATGTAAAATTTTGTATGTTATGTCTTTTACAATGCAATAGCTCAGCAAATGTGCTATTATTTATCATAATTATCCCACATAAAAACGAAATCATATACTAAAATATTATATGTCCTGTATATTAGGAAAAATATAAAAACTGGCCTTTATTTAATAAAGAAAAAAAACAGATGGCACTGTTGAAGAAAAAACATTCTGTCTTAAGTGTTCTTGTTATTAGAAAAACATAAAACATCCATGCACATGAATTGCCAGTTTTCAGAAATAAAGAATTTAATAAATATACTTTATTTTATTTAATAAGATTTAATATTTACTATATGATCATTTTCTAAGACGCTGAGATGGATAAAAATGAGTTATTATCCTAAAGTGCTACATAACTTACTGTTCCTTGGAAAATTTAGAAGATATTTCAGAATTGTATAGTACCCTCTGACCTTAGAAAGAATAATAAATATACCCTATAATGTGTTAATATTTATCACTTATTCCATTTAATCCCTACAACAACCTTCTGAAAGATCATTTTGAATATGAGGAAACTAAGGCTCAGAAATGTTCAGTGACCTGCTCAGGGCTGCTCAGGAAGAAAGATGCTCAACTGAGACTTAAGATCATCTTTTTATCTTTTTCTAGTTGTTTCTTATTCCATTATTTCAAAGACTCTATGATTATTCATTGTAATTCTACTAGAAGACTGAATACTTCAGGTTCTACCATGTAATGTATAATTTAATTGTGATACAATTTTTATTAAACATGTTGATATTTATAGTAATATACAGTTATATAAATAGTATACATATAAGTATAGAATATTATATAAATATAGATTTATATACATGTTGATCTGTTAATTATATGCTGATTTTTTATTATTTAGCTCTTTTAACTGACGTGTACTTCTATCAGTGGCATTTTAAATTTTTGAGAAGCACTAAAATGATAACTGGGACCAAAGCAAATCACCATAAATTACATATACAACACATAAAAAGAGGAAAACATTTTAAAACAACCTTAAATGCCCTTTTTTCTCTGGAATGCTAAGTGTTATGCCCAATATAAAACACTTTGAATCAAATTAGAAGTGTTACAGAACAATGTTCATGGCCAAACTATTATGTAACTGTGAGACTTCCATCTTCCTGAAATCATACTTCTGGCTGCTTGAACTCTTCCACCAGTGTCTCCTCTAATCTACAGTTTACATTAAATGGTCACACAAAATGACCAAGAATAAAGTGTTGAAGCATGGCCAGGACACAGCAAAGGAGCTATTTTAGCTACTCTCAAATTTGGCAAGCAACCAGCAGGAATATGTTAACAGTTTCAGCAAGGAGAGATTAAGTGTGATGACCACAGGCAAGACAGATGCTCTCACAACTCACTGAAGAGCTCTGAATGGTGCAGGCTACATGTCAACTGCTGGGAAGAAATAGCGACTGTCAGGTTAATATTAAAAGCATGAAAAAACAATCAGAGGTTATGAGCAAAGGTGTCCACAATTCTTTTGGTGGTGTGTCCCAAACTTACTTAGGTTACAAAATTACCTGAGGAGTTTTAAACAAATAGAGATTCCCCATTTCTAGTACTAAAGATTTTCATTCAGTAGTCTAGAGTTAGGTCCAGGTAGATGTATTTTTTTTTTAAACATTAATCAAGTACTTCTAAAGTAACATTACACCGTTCCCAATATTCACATTTGGAAACCCTTGTGATAAGAAATATATATTCAGAGATATAAGAGATGGAAGTTCAATGAATTAATCTCTGGAGACAATCATCTGCTGATAGAGAGGTGAGTTGAGGATGTGGGGAATAGATTGCATTTAGGATAGGTACTATAAAAAATGATAAAACTAGCCAAAGAGGTATAGCCAAAAGATTGCTAAGTTGCCTCGTGGCCAACCAGATGAACCTGGAGGCTGCTTATTTAGAAGGCTAATAATCTCAATAATGAAATGATTTCCTCCATCAAAGTTTGGAAGACTCAGCTGAATCAGAGAACAAATTTGGATTGATGTAGAATTGTAGATTGGGTTTAGGGTATGACTAGTGAATAAAGAAATGAACCTTAGATGGAAAGATGATTTAAATGGCTTTGCCCTAGATGGAGGAGGAAAATGGAGAATGATGGAGTCACTAGAAGAATGGGAATTGGATTAAGAGAATAGAGGTAACAGGTATTAATTTAAGTAGTATTTCTAAAATGCATATTATGTGCCAGGTGCTAAGTTAGGTTCTTGGCATATACATCATTCTTATTTCATCTAGGGTTAACCTGAGGTTCAGAGATATTAAGTAACTTGCTTAGGATCATACAGTGGTTATGTGTAAAAATCAGGATTTTAATCTAGATAGGTCTGGCCTGAGAGTCCATGGTACTACCTACTATGAGAGTTGTGAAATAAAACTTTGTGTGAAAATGGAAATGTTCAATATCTGTGCTACCTAATATAATAGCTGCTAGCTATAATTCAGTTATCGAGTACTTGAAATATGGCTTAGTGTGACTAAGGACTGAATTTGTGATTTTTGAAATTGTATTGAATTTTAACTTATTTAAACTTAAATTTCAATAGCTACATTTGACTACTGTAATGGACAGCACAGCATATCAAGAAGCTCCTATTTAGCACATAACTGGTGAAAATAAAATTCTCTACCAAAGACCTCTGAATTAAAGTCAACAAGAACAAGGAAGTCAAGTCTTGGAATAATGCTGAATAGGAGGGTTTTTGCCGACAAATGAACAAAATTAACTCCTCACTGTAGAATTTGTTCACAGTAAACTCCTAAAAGCCCTCTTGCAGAAACATACTGTTTCATACAACTATGGATTTCAACTACGAAACTCTCTTCCTAGCACATCTCAGTTCCTTGAACACACACCTAACACTCCTTCCTATCCCAGGACCTCCACACGTACTGCGCCCTTTCCCTCAAATGATCCTCCCCCCATTCTATCTGAATAACTGCTAATCATCCTTCCAGCCTCTGTTATATCACTTTTCGGTATAATGAGGAACCATTTTGATTTCTTAATCCAATTAGCTCCCCAAATATAGTTCCATCCCACAACCTGAGATTTTTCCATCCTGGCACTTATTACAAATTGCAATTTTATATAGAAGACTCTCAATTAACCGACACCCATGGGGATTGGTAGAGGCTGGATAAATGTAGTTACTGGTTGCCTGAGAGTTACTATAAAAAATAGGCCTACTAATACTATACCCTATACCATTCCATACCATAAACTCTGCATTACCTTGATATTAATATTGAAATACAGTAATTAAAAGCAAATCAATACAAGGACAAACAACTTAATGTAACAGTTTTATTATAAAAACAGCTTTGTGAAAGCAGTGTGCAATTTTAGTTAAACGGTAGTCAAACTTTTCAACTTAATGAACTTCACTAACGTAATTCTTTTAACTTCAACTAACTTAGAAAAAACCACACATATACACACTTAAAACTATCATAGTAGGGGCAGAGACATTACTGGGGACATCAGGATCATCGGAATCATATGATGTAGCTAGGACAGGGTCAGAAGAAGTAGATGTGGATGGTTTTGGATCCACATCACTAGGTGATGCTGTACCGGTGAACTTGCACGCAGTTTTCTTGAAAAAGAATGAATATCAGCCTGCTTTGAGACCCTACACCTCTCACACAAAGTCAGATTTTGCATGATATGCAGCTGTATAACATGCTGAGATTTTATTTTAATTTTTATTTAAAGTATTATTTCTTTAATATTTTTGTTGGTTGCTTGAGAGTGACAGTTGCTTGAATTCTGGTTAATGGAGAGTTAACTGTATTAGTCTTCTGGAATTTCTGTTTAACGTCTGGCTTTCTTCTGGACTACAAGCATTATGAAGGCAGGGACAATGTCAGTTTTATTCTCCAGCCTATTGGAAAAACTCAGAACAGTGTTTGGTATTCATGAAGGATTTGTTTTCTGAATGATTGAATAAATCTATCTCCCCTAATTCTGCCACAAGGGAAACCACATGTTTCTGTGATCTCTTGGTATCAGCCAGGTAATCAATCTAGTGAGTGACATTCTGAATAATGTTATTTTCCCATTATCCGCAACCCGTAGGCTTTCCCTCAGTCATTCACTACCATCTCCTAACACTTTCCCAGTAGGCCATCATCTTGCACTCAACAGCAGCAGCCTTTCACCATTGCACTCTCCACCAGCTGCCAAGGCTGATCAGTTATCAGAGGGCCAGTCACACAATCCCAAATTCCCTTTGCTGCAGGGCCTAGGGGATGGGAGGGGAAGGATGAGAAGAGCTCAACTTTTCTCCTCAAGGTGATGCAACTCTGTGGGATTATGACCAAGGACAGTGATTTAATCATGACATCAAAGAAATTAATTAAAATGTAAGATCAATTTGCTTTGTTTACAACTGACCAAAAATACTGAAGCTATTTTTTCTCCTCTCTTTGAACTTATTACTATATTTGCTGCTTTGTGAACACAATCCAAACTGGAGATACATAGTGCTTAAATGGGTTTATTTGATAAATAGATAATTTACATAAGCCCTTAAATAAAGGTCATTGCACAAGCAATGAACTATTTGCAAGCCATTTTGCTTTGTGCTCCATGGGGTCCCTGAGACACCTTAAGAACATTTTTTAATCAGTTAAATAAATACAAGATAAATTACAAAGAGTAAATATCCTTGACTTATTTATTTCCAGGAAAGTCAAAATTTCCATTATGTTTTAATAATTATCTTTAATTAAATAATATTGATTGGCATTTCATCGAGCTTTTAAATTGATTATAAGCAGAATTGGACACAATAAATTACATACCTATAAATAAACATAATCTCCTATGTTTAAAATGACATTCAGTATGAATAGGAAGCTTAGTAAGATATAGAGTAAAAAATGATAGCATTTGTTGCCTTCAAATTTGGCAATGAATGTACAAAAAGCATTTCTGTTGAAGTACAAAGCCTTAGGGAGTTGACTAGAATCTGTAAATTCACCCAATTAGTCTGTGGTGAAGGGATTACTACCTTTTAATTTGTCCAAGATTAAAATGTATACCATGTGACAAAAGTCAAACATCTTTGTCTTTTCATAGCCACTTCATCTTTCATGTTATCCCTTGAAAGGCATAGACTATGGTAAATACTCCATAAATAATTAACAAATTATTTCCTGAGTGGATGAATGAAGTCTGCTCCTTCCTGGGAGGAACATTTGGAAGATTCTATTTGTACATTACACAATTTACCCTTCCTTGTAAGCCATTTTTTAAGTCCCAATCCCATTCAGAAATAAATTCAACCACTTCACACATACTCAGTGTTTGCCTTCAGAATCTTCCATATTTTATCTAGCAAACATTTGGAAAAGTAGCCAGTGAATTTCCAGCTAGTATTAGTCTCCATTTCAGTGTTTGTGCCTTTTACTCACATAGGTTCTAAATCATTTGGGTGTTTTGATAATAGTGTACTACAGTTGTCAAAATACTTTCTCATAATTTTGTTGTATTTCATTTTCATGACAATTCTGAAGTAGGTAGTAGTACATCACTACTTATAGATGAGACAACTGGAAGTCTGAGCAATTAAGTGACATATGTAAAGTAACACAAGAAGGTTAGAGTAAGGACTTGAATTCTGGACCTCTGACTCCCAAATCCCAATTTTCCTTTCATAACACCACTATGCATAGATAATATAGTCAGTCTTTTATTTTATCTAGTGTTTCATAGAGTAGGATTCTTACCAAGTGAGTCATAGATTTCAATAAATCTTAAAATATTGACTATAAGTTATTGTTACTTTGATTTATGCTTCTGTAGGTCTTAAAACTCAATGGAAATAAATCATGGCAAACTAAAATAAAAAAATAGAGATTAAGACATAAAAATGTGCTTAAGCATGCATATGGAAAATAAACGAAGATTGCCACATTATTTTTGGAAATACTGATTAATAGTCTGTCCTGACCAGGCAAAGAGAATAGGGGAGTGAATATTCATCCTCAACAAAGTCCTAAATCCAAGTGACTCCCCCACCCCCAAAGTTTCAGAATTTCTCATTTGGGTTAGAATTGAAGAAAAAAAAGAAAACAGTTGAGACAGTGGAAAGAGCTCTTGCTTTATCACTGAGGCACTGTTTTCTTTTAAGGAAAGTTGAACCTGAATTCAGCACAGTGAACCAAATCACTGACTAGAGCTCTGCATGCATATTAAGCATACAATAACCATTAAAAAGAATCGCAAGTGTTTATAAAGATCCAATTTGAACTGTAAATGTCAGTGCAAAAATAATCAATACCCAATTATCTCAACCAAATATGTTGAGCTAATAGTTAATAAGGACAAACTGAAGTTCAACAGCAAGATTATTGTGGAAAGAAATCACATCTCAACTACACTTAAACTTCTTAGAAAGAAGAGTGGAAGTTTAACAGAACAGAAAGAGAGATGACATACTGTGGAGGTTGGGAAACAGTGAAGTGACTGATTTTTAAGGGCTGTGATGATTTACCAAAAATACAAGGATCATCAGTAGTTTCAGAGAGGAGAAACTTGTTTTTACATTGTCATGTCACAGATTTAGGGGAAGATAAACACAATATATGGCTTTCATCTTTTTTTGCTCAAAGAAATAGAATTCAAAGTAGATGGGTATCATTATAGACTTCTAGAAAAGTAGATTCTACCTTGGTAGAACCTATAAATGATAGTAGTCTTTTCTCTGAGACTTAAGAAGGACCCAAGTGAAGTGGAATAATCTGGAAATGAGCAGAGCACTTCCTTCATTTACGCAGCTGTGTGCATTTATAATGGTATATAATTTACTCTAAGGAGGTCATAGCAAACAATTGTTGTACAAAAAAATCTATGAAATTAATGAGAAGAGCATGTGTAGCAATTGGAAAAAGGTCAAGCTCCTCATAAATTCAGGAATCACACTATTCACAAAATTCTAGTTTTTTAAACTGAATTCCTTCCTGTTTAAAAACATATTTTTGTGTTTACCCACACACAAAGTAATGCTGTATCAGAAGTCTGTTATCTTTATGAAAGTATTTTATGAACAGATCAAGTTAATACAAGAAATAGAAAGCTGACCTTAGTGAAGGTCCTTACAGGAATAATTAAGTTACATGCAAGGTTTAGAAATATGTTCATTGGTAAAATCACAAAAGGACAATCAATCAAGTTCACTATACTCAAAGAGTTATTAAATAAAAATAAGATTCTTAAAACTATGTACATTAAGTGGATAAATTAATAGAAACATTTGTCTACAAAAATGAATAACATTCACAAAAGGCAACAATGTAAAGAAGGCATAATAGAAAATAAATGAATAAGTCCAAAATACTCTCAGGAGCAAAAATAGAGCTGACAATATAGAAGAAATATATAAATTAAAGAATGGTGAAAATTCTTGGGTAAGTCCTAATGTTAAATTAACATAATTATGCAGAGATCAAATTGATACTAAAAAAATACTAGGTGCTTTAATAAGATTATTACCACTCAGGTTGTGATAAAAGAGTATACCTGAACTTTCCATCATTTCTTAAATTTAACAGCATATGCAAACTATTTTTTTGAATTTTTATTTTAAATAAGGTGAAATATAGAACTACAACATGATTATCTGACACCTAGAAATTAACACAATTTAATACATTTATAAGCCTACTTTGATTCCCTTTATCCAGTCTTTCTTCCCCCACCCCCACTTTGACATTAAAAGAAAAGGAAAACACCTGTGTCAACATTTGGGTTTCATGATTTTCAGTCAACATTTATAAAATGAGAAGACTAATGCCACCAGAATACGAAATCACCTCTTCTCTAGAAAACCTTCTATAATTTCGCCCACCTCCCCAAATATCCCCTGTCTCTCTGTCCTACGCATATATTTTATTATCCCAGCCTCCACTAAAAAATCTTTGAGGGCAGCAATTATATCATCCCAGAGGATATAGCACAATTCATAGAACAGAGTGAAAATTAAATATTCATTTTTCAATGATTGATTGAATGAAGGGTGTTAGAGGTTAATGTATGCCCGAGGCAACTCTAATGTTATCTATGGCTATACATCTTTATATATATTACTTACTTCTCATACAGAGACTGTGGGCTTAGTATTCTACAGAGAAGAAATTGAGACTCATTTGCCCAAGGGCAGCAGCAAAGCCAGGCTCTTGTCTGGGTTTTCTGATTCCTCCTGATCTCCCTTCAGCACAGCTGCCTAAATGAGGTAACTGCTCTGCTCATTTACTAGGTTATTCCGCTTTCACTTGGAGTCTTCTAAAGTCTCAGAGAAGGGGCTACTAATATAAACAAGTTGTTTAGTTGCAGAAAGAAAATGTTTCTGGGAGGACTGTGATCATTTTACAAGAACAGTATGTATCCCTTTCTCAAAGTAAAATGGCTAGAGTTGACAAATATAAATATTCTTTCCAAAATGTGTCCACATATCTAAACACATACTGTAATACAGTAGACTCTCAGTTAACCAGCACCCATGGGGATTGGTAGATGTTGGATAAATGTAAGTACACGCTCCATTAACCAGAACTCAAGCAACCAACAAAAATCTCAAGCAACCAGTTGTTTGAGAGTGCCAGTTACCTGAGTTCCAGTTAGTGGAAAGTCTACGGTATGTAGTATAATGACATCATAGTCTTCATAATCCAGGTATGTGAAGACTCAGTTCTTACCTAGAGTTCTGCCTTCAGCTGGTTCTCCTGCTGCCTCCATCCCTGATGAATCTCTTTCAGCTATAGTTAATTGCCAAGAGGTCAACGGTTCTCAGTCACTAGACTGAGTTTTGTGAACGTTAGGATGATGTTCTCCTAGTGAAGTCTTTAGAGTTGTTGCATATAATGTGAAACACAGAAAATAGTCAGTATTTTGTTAAAATAAATTAACTGCATAATTAATCCAATGAGTACTATTTGTTAGATCGCTATGATTCTTATTGATCAGAAAAAAGAAATATCAGAATCAGAATCATATTTACAATTTTTAGAAGGTGTAAACACAAATACTTTCAATTGCTTAGTATTTTATATCAAGAAGAGAAAAATAGAACATGCTATATCTTTTACTAAAGAAAAAAATTGAGATGACGTCTGATTAGGAAGATAGGTTTTAGGAAAAACTAAATGAAGTTTCTATTTGAGACTGAGTGAATCCAAAAAGCCTGAAATACTCAAATGGACATCACATAATTATGTGCGAATTCTAGGAGTATTTAAAAAATCTTTTTTGCATTTTCTAAAAATTTATGGGGTCATGAGAAAGGAATACATCACATTTTACATAATAATTTCTGCTTGAAAATCCTCACCTTGTGTTTCTCATTTTCTCTGCACTACATAGTTGGGGGAGTTTGCTTTTCTTTTTTTCCTTTTGCTTATCTTCTAAGCAGTGGTTCTCAACCTTCCTAATGCTGCGACCCTTTAATATAGTTCCTCATGTTGTGGTGATCCCCAACCACAAAATTATTGGTAGCTGCTCTCAACACATGTGTGACTGGTCTGCATAAGTAAATTATGTGTTTTCCGATGGTCTTAGGCGACCCCTGTGAAAGGGTCATTCGACCCCCAAAGGGTTCGCGACCCACAGGATGAGAACCGCTGTTAAATCTAAAGGCTTCTTTTATGGTTAAGTAACTATCACCCATTAAAAGAGTGTTAGATCAAGCATTCACAGCCTCTTTGCTACAACCTGGCTTACCTATGGTCTATTCTCAATACAGCAGCCAGAGAATCACAATGTGTCATTGCACTGCTCCCAGCACTCTGAGGACTTCCCCTTTTGCTCAGAGCAAATGCCAAAGTCCTCACAAGGCCTATGAGGCCCTTTGTGTTTTGCTGCTTGTAACCTCTCATAACTTTTTCTCCCCTCTTAATCAATCAGCTTGAGCATACACATACATAATGATCCTGCCTTTACTCTAGCATTGTCCTCTCTCTGGAATGCCTTCACCTGGGTCAACTTGGTCAAGTACAACATCCAACACAAGTAATGCCCCTTTTATTCATTTATCTATCTATCTATCTATCTATCTATCTATCTAATCATCTATTTATTTTTATTGTTAAACTTATTAGTCAAAACCAAAAATTAAAAACAAAAAAACAAAAAAAAACTTATTAGTGTGACATTGGTTAGCAAAATCACATAGGTTCCAGGTGTACAATACTACAGTGCATCATCAATGTGTTGCATTATGTGTTCACCACCCAAAGTTAGTTCTCTTTCCATCACCATATACTTAACTACCCCTCTCTCCTTTCCCACCGCCTCCTCAGTTGCTATCAGGTAACCACGAATATATTGATTATGTTCATAAGTTTTTGTTTCTTCATTGCTTTCAGTTTTATATTCCACATATGAGTGAAGTCATATGGTTCTTCGCTTTTTCTGTTTGACTTATTTCGCTTAGCATGATAATCTCAAGGTGCACTCATGTTGTCAAAATGGCAGTATTTCATCTTTTCCTAAACTGAATAATATTCCGTTGTGTATATGTACCACAGCTTCTTTATCCAGTCATCTACCAATGAGCACTTTGGTTGTTTCCATGTCTTGGCCACTGTGAACAGGGCTGTGATGAACACTGAGGTATATATATCATTTTGCACCAAGGTTTTCAAATTTTGGGGGTCGATACTTAGAAGGGGGATTGCTGGGTCATATGGTAACTCCATTGTCAATATTCTGAGGAACATCCACACTGCCTTCTATAGTGATTGTACAATTTGCATTCCCACAAGCAGTGTTCGAGGATTCCTTTTTCTCCACAGCCTCTTCAGCACCTGTTATTCCTTGTCTTGTTGATAACAGCCATTCTAACAGGTGTGAGGTGGTATATCTCATTGTGGTTCTGATTTGCATTTCCCTAAAAGCTAATAAAGTTGAGCATTTTTTCCTGTCTGTTGGCCTTTTGTATATCTTAATAGGTGAAATATCTGTTCAGATCCTCTGCCTACTTCTTAATTGGATTGTTTGCTTTTTTGTGGTTGAGTCATCCTAATTTTTTATGTATTTTAGATATTAATCCCTTATCAGATGGGTTGTTTGGGAATATTTTCTCCCATTTGGTTGGCTGTCTTTTTGCTTTGTTGATGGTTTCTTTTCCTGTGCAGAAGCTTTTTAGTTTGATATAGTCCCATTCCTTTATTTTTGCTTTTATTTCCCTTGCCTTTGAAATCGGGTTCATGAATTCCTCCTTGAACCTGAGGTTTATAAGTTCAGTACCAATATTTTCTTCTACACAGTTTATTGTTTTGGGTCTTATATGGAGGTCTTTCATACATTTTGAATTAATTTTAGTATATGGTGACAGTTCACAGCTCATTCTTTTGCATGTGGTTTTCCAATTTTCCTAATCCATCTACTGACGAGGCTTTCTTTTCCCCATTGTATATTTTTTGTTCCTTTATCAAAAATTATTTGTCCACATGTTTGTGGATTTATTTTTGGGTTTTGGATTATGTTCCATTGGTCTGTGTGTCTGTACTTCTGCCAATACCAAGCTGCTTTGATTAGTGATGCTTTGTATAAATTGAAATGGGGGAGCATAATACCTCCAGCCTTATTCTTTTTATGTAGTATTGCTTTGGCAATTCAAGGTCTTTTGTGGTTCCACACAAATCTGATACTTTTCAAATCTATTTTTTGAAAGTGTGTTTGTGGGATTTTGATGGGAATTGCATTAAATCTGTATATTGGTTTGAGTAATATGGCCATTTTAACCATGTTAAGTCTTCCTGTCTATGAACATGGAATATCTTTCCATTTCTTTGTGTCCTCTTTAATTTCTTTCAAAAGTGTCTTAAATTTTTCATGTATAAGTCTGCCATGTTCTTTGTTTAGTTAATTCCCAGGTATTTCATTCTTTTTGTTGCAATTGCAAAAGGCATTGATTCTCTCGTTTCTTTTCTGAAAATTTGTTGTTTGTGTATGGAAATGTAATTGATTTTTACATTGATTTTGTATCCTGTTGTTTTACTGTATTCATTTATTGTTCCTAAGAATCTTCTGGTGGAGCCTTTGGCATTTTCTATATATAGAATCATGTCATCTGCAAATAGTGACAGTTTGATTTCTTCTATCCCAATTTGGATAACTTTTATTCCCTTCTCTTGTCTTGTTACTCTGGTTAGAACTTCCAGCACTATATTGAATAGCAGTGGCAAGGGTCATCCCTGTCTTGTTCCTGACTTTAGGGGAATAGGCTTCAGGTTTTCCTCATTCAGTATGATATTAGCTGAGGATTTGTCATATGTGGCTTTTAATATGTTGATGCAGTTTCCTTCTATATCCATTTTAGTTTAAGTGTTTTGATCATAAATGATGTTGTATCTTGTCAAATACTTTTTCTGCATCAATTGATATTATCACATGGTTTTTATCTTTCATTTTGGTTATGTGGTATATCACATTGATTGATTTGCATATGTTATACCATCCTTGTGTTCCTGAGATAAATTCCACTTGATAGAGGTGTATAATCTTTTTGATGCATTGTTGTATTCCATTTGCTAATATTTTATTTAGGATTTGCACATCTGTGTCCATCAGAGATATTGGTCTATGGTTTCTTTTTCATGTTATTCTTATAAGGCTTTGGTATTAGGGTAATGTTTTCCTAGTAGAATGAGTTAGGGAGTATTGCCTCATCTTCAATTTTTTGGAAGAGTCTGAGAAGGATTGGCAATAATTCTTCTTTGAATGCTTAGTAAAACTTGTTGGTGAGATCATCTGGTCTGGGGTTTTTGCCTTTGGCGAGGTTTTGGATAATTATTTCAATTTCTTAACTATTGATTTAGATTATTCAGTTCTTCTTGGTTCAGTCTAGGTAGACTCTGTGTTTCCAGAAACTTATCCATTTCTTCTAGGTTGTTAAATTTGGTGGCATGAAGCCCTTTATAATATTTTCTTATGATCCTTTGTATTTCTGTGGTATAAGTAATAATTTCTCCCCTTTCATTTCTAATTTTGGTTATTTGTGTCCTTTTTTTATCCTTTGGTTAGCCAAGATAGTTTTGTCAATTTTGATGGTTATTTTAAAGAACAAACTCTTTCTTGAATTAATTTTTCCTATTGTCTTTCAGTCTCAATTTCATTTAGTTCTGCTTTAATTTTTATTATTTCTTTTCTTTTGCTGACTTTAGGTTTTTTCTGTTCTTCTTTTTTCTAGTTCTTTAAAATGGAATGTTAGGATGTTTACTTTTGATTTTTCTTGTTTCTTAAGATAGGCATATAATGATATAAATTTCCCTCTTATTACTGTTTTTGCTGCATCCCAATAATTTTGATATGTTGCATTTTCATTGTCACTGGTTTCTATGTAATTTTAATCTCCTTTTTAATTTCTTTTTTGATCCATTCATATTTTAATAAGATGTTGTTTAATCTCCATGTATATGTGATTTTTTTCTGCTTTCTTTTTGCAGTTGATCTCCAATTTCAAAGTTTTGTGGTCTGAGATTACCCTGGTATGATTTCAGTCTTCTTGAAATTACATAATTATGTCAATTATGTCCAATTTGCTGTAATGTATCATTTAAAGCTGATATTTCCTTATTTATTTTTTGTTTGGATGATCTGTCCATGGCTGTTAAGAGGGTGCTTAGGTCCCCTACTATAATTGTGCTTTTGTCAGTTTCTCCTTTCATATCTGTTAATAGTTGCTTTGTATATTGTGGTGCTTTCTGATTGGGAGCATATATATTAATTAGTGTCATGTCTTCTTGTTGTTGTAGTATTTCTTTTATCACTATGAAATGTCTATCTTTGTCTCTTGTTACCTTTTATATTCTGAAGTCTGTTTCATCAGATATTAGTATAGCAACTGCTGCTTTTCTCTGGATGCCATTTGCTTGGAGTATTGTTTTCCGTACTTGAACTGAGTTTGTGTTTGTCTTTATGGCTGAAGTGTATCTCTTCGAGATAGCATATGGACAGCTTTTGTTTATTAATCCAGTATGCTACTCTGTGCCTTTTTATTGGTGAGTTTGGTCCATTATATTTAGACTGATGGTTGATATATGAGGATTTCCTATAGCCATTATTTCCTCTCATTTTTTTTAATTTCTTTTTTGTTGTCTCAACTCTTGTCCATTTATTTTTATTTTTTGTTTCAGGTCAAATAGCCTCCTTCAGTATTTTATGAAATGCTGGCCTTGTGTGGAGAATTCTCTCAGCTTCTGTATGTCTGAAAAGATCTTTATCCCGCCTTCATATCTAAAAGATAATTTTGGTGGATAATTTATTCTTGGCTGGAAGTTCTCTCTTTTAACATTTTGAATACTTGATTCCACTCTTTCCTGACTTGTAGAGTTTCGCTGAGAAGTCTGATGATAGCATGATGGGCTTTCCTTTAAAAGGTATAGTCCCCACCCCCCCATCCCCGCCCCCCGGCTGCCTTGAGATTGTCTCTTTGTCTAATGTGGCTTGGAGAAGATCTTCTGGGGTCTAGGTAGGTAGGGGACCTATTTTCTTTTTGAATGTGGGATTTCAGATCTTTCCATAGGTTAGGAAAGTTATTGCCTACTATTTGTTTGAATAAATTCTGTGTAGAGTTTTGTTTTGTACCTTCTGCTAGTCCGATTATTCTAATATTGTTCTTTCTAATGGTGTTAGACAGTTATCATAGAGTTCTTTTACTTCTCTTGAGTCTGAAGTCCCTATTTTCTTTCTGTATTGTTTCCATGTTTTGATCTTCAATATCGCTAAATCTTTCCTCTATCTGGTTGGCCTTGTTTCCTATGGTAGTTTAGTCATTTCTCAAGTTCTTTTATTGTAGTGTTCATTTTATGAATTTCTACTTGATTCTTTTCTATATTTTCAATTTCTTTGTTAAAATGTTCCTTTTGTTCACAGATTTCCTTTCTGAGATCATTCATCTGAATCAGGGTATTCTGCCAATACTGTTTCAGTTTTCTGAGTATTTTAAGAACTGCAGCCTTGTATTCTGAATCACTTAGATCATATATTTCCACATTTACAAGTTCCTTTTCTGAAGATTTTTCATTTTCTTTCTGAGCAGCTTTGAATCCAAACATATTCCTTGTAGTTGATGTGTTTCTTTTTCTGGGCATGAGGGCTTTTCTCTGGCAGATATAAGGAGGTCTTTCTTTCTCTTCCCAGTTGGTGTCACTATAGTGTCTTTCAATATTTTTCTCTTGATTTCAGCTGGTTGTAGAGCAGACAGTAGGTGGCATGGGTGGGGTGGGGGGGTGGCCAGCTTGGGAGAGATTTTGTGGAGTCAGTCAGGCTCAGAGTCTCAGAGCCTCAGGTTTCTGCTAGAGTTTGGGGGCCATGTGGTTGCTTTGTGTCCTGCAACAGCTGCCCTGGTTGCTAACTCACTGCAACATTAGTCTACTCATTGGTGAGGCCTGGGTCAGGGGTGGGGGTGGGGTCTATGCAGGGTAAGCTGGGAGCAGGCTATAATCATGTTGGTAGGGAGTCAGGTGCTCGTCACTCAGCCTTTCTCCCTTCTTCTGGGCCCACATTTCACCCAGGACAGTGTTTCAGTGTTTCAGCATTTCCATGGCAGCTGGCTCTCAGTTTCAAATGTGCCCAGAGCTGAACTGTGGTCATAGTGGGATGCTGGAGCTGGGGGCCCTGTTCTCACTTAGGACAGTTCAGATGCTTTATTCAGCATCTGACCCACTCAGAGCACAGTACTCTGGCTGGGGCCCTAACTTGCTGCTGTTTGGTCCAACTTGCCCCTGGTCTCACAGGGTTTCAGTTGCTTTTGCCCTTGCTCCCATCATCACTCAGCCCCCAACTCACCCAGGATTGCATTGCTTCTTGCCCAGTGTCCCCTGGCTCCCTCCTAGTTCCTTCAATTAGCCCTGGTCAGGTCATGATCCACAGCTGGGTATATCCACTCTGCTCTGCTCCCTTCCTCCTCTCCCATTTGGCCTCCTTTCTCTGACCATCAGGTGTTTTCTTTTGATGTCTGGATCTCTCAGCTGAGACCGTGCCACTCAGGGACTCCCATATTGGATCCTGGTTGTTCAACTGTATTTTCCAAGAGAGATTTCAGGGATTCCCCTCTCTGGTTGCCATCTTGCAAGTCCCCCCAAATGCCCTTTTTTAAGTAGTTGAAATATTGTTCTGTTACAGAATTACATGCTTATGATTTTGTAATAAAAGAATTAGTATAGATTACCAGCTCACGAAAGAGGGCATTACTTCTGCAGGACATTGTAGTTGCTCAAATGATGCTATTTCAACAACATCTATCCTGACAATCACATTTGAATAGTTTTCCCAGTATTTCACTCCTGCTTTAACACTTTTGATCCTCCTTACCATTCAATGTTTTCCTCTTACCTAGTATTTACTAATTTTTAACATAATTTTAATTTATCTATTTACAGAATTCATTGTTTCTTGACTGTAAAAGTCCACATGTGCTTTGAAAAGAATGTATATTATCCAAATATTGCTGATTGTTTCTGTTTACCCATTAATGAGTGAGAGAAGTGTGAATACCTCCCCCATATAAGGGTAAATTTGTCTATTTGTGCTTATAGTTCTGTCATTTTTTGCTGTTTGTGACTTGAGGCTATATTATTAAATATATAGAAGTTATCACATCCTGGTGAATTGAAATTATTATTATGTAATGTAGTGATTATGTAATGATCTTAAGATCTAGTAAGGCTGTTTACCTTATAATCTGCTTATCTGATAATAATATAGTTGCAATAGCTCTCTTGGATAACAAAGGTACTCATATTTAAAGTATGTCTCTTGGAAATAAAATATTGTTATATATTTAAATACAGCTTCTTTCCAGTTTTTAGTCAGGGTACTATATTTGCATTCACTGATTTTACTGATAATAATTTTAAATAATTTCTACAATCTCATTTTGTTTGCTCTTTCTATTTGTATAGATTCTGTTTTTCTTCTCTTCTTTTGAATAGAGGTGTCTTTCCCCTGAATAGAATGTTTTTCACTCTATTTTTTGATGTTGTACTTCGGAAATTATAATTTTTATGTTTGGTTATATTGACTCATTTAGTACTGGTTTACTATTGTTTATTGCATCAGACCTTTGATCGCTTTCCTTCTTTCTGTAGTTCATCCTCTGAAATTGTCTTTAAAGTGAGTCAGGAGATTTTTAAAACTTTCCATTGTAGTTCATCTGAAAATGTCTGCGTTCTGCACCTCTTCTCGAGAGACAGCTTTGAAAGATGAGAATTAAAAGTGGACAGATTTTCCATAGCTCAGCGAAGGGGTTATTTCCAACCTGTGGCTTCACGGTTGCTATTGAGAAAGGAGTTATGAGTTTAATTGCTCTCTTTTGGTATGTAATCTTTCTTTTCTGTCTAGCTGCTTGTTAAGATGTTTCTGTTATCTTTGGTGTTCTTCAGTTTCACTATGATACTATCTATTAGCGAATTGTTTTTTTATATTAGGTTGGTTTTTGATCTGAGATATGCTGTCATTCAGCAGTTATAAAGAAAAATCATCTTTGAATATTTGCTTTACCTTTTTGTTTCTTTTAATAACTATGTTTATATGTAAGTTAGGCCTTTGCATGCTATCCTCAATGTTCATAACCTCAATGCTGAGAATTCTCTCTGCCCCTCTAATCCTCCCTTCTCCACTCTGTTCTTTTTCCTGGCACACTAACCTCTATGTTTTACATAAACAAAGTTCCCTTGGTTCTGGTATCAGGTGTTTGACCAGTGAACGGTACCAGCAGGATACTGAATTTGGGTGGAGACAGGGAGTGGTATTTATTTCCTCAGCTGTGTCCTTAGTGGGCTGTGGGTCAGCAGAAGCTGCATTTTTGTACCAAAGTTTGTAACTTCTCTCAGATGACCCTTTGCTATAGCTAAAAGTACAAGTCTCTTTAGTTTCTTATAAGTAAAAGAAACTATGCTCCTTTAGACATAGAAGTGAAAATGGCTCCCTGCTGTTCTTGACCTGAGAGGATGCTTCATCATACCTTGTTGATTTCTTTGATTCTACTTCTCCTGTTATTATAAATCCACCTGGTTATTTTTATAGACATGTGTTTCTTTCTCACATTTTAATTTCTTAAAACAAAGACATTTAAAAATATTCCAGTATCTGAAGACATGGTGATCTGATTTTTCTGGTTTTTATTTTTGCTAACTCTTCATTTAAGGTCCCATGTATTTTATGGTTTCTGGTTCGTTTGTTTGTTTTGTGGTTTTATATGATGAGCTCATTTTTCTTGGTGAGTATTTGCTTCAGAGTATATCTAAGCTTTAGTTCCTGACTGCCTGGTCATTTCCAGACATTAAAGCAGGATTTCAAGATTTAAAGAGTTTAGCAGATGCTAACAACCTAGCTTTAATTCTTGCCCATCTTCCAGGATTTTTTCCTTCCATCAGCTTTTGGCTACTTTCTGGCCAGCTCAGCAATATATTTAATAAATACTATTTATATTTTATACAGATTATTGAATTGTTTTCATGTGAAGGTACTTGTAGGGTATATAGCGCTACATGTTTATAGTAAGAGAAGTTATATTTAAACAAACAAATTTAATTGTTGCAATAGTATATTTTATAAAGGATTAAAAATAAGTTAATAGGAATTACTTAAAATATTGCTATTTTATTCAAAATATAAGGAAATTAGCCTTAAAATGATAAGTATGTAAGTGCAGGAGATGACACAAATAGAAAGTAGGAAAGATAGGATTCAAATTCACATTTCTCTAACTTCAAAATCTCCAGGCTATGAGACCTCTATTGAGTTATTGATCCTGGTGTTTTTGTATTATATTAGACTGTTATTGCCAAAGACACACACACACACACATACACACACACACACACACATATATATATAAAGTTCAATTAAGAACTATTAAATGCCTATGCTATTAGTATAAAGGTGATAAGTTTAAAAAACAGCTGTTATAACGTACACTAAAGAAGACCAGTAAAATGTTATACAGGTTCTAACCCATGGGCTCTATCATTTTTTATATTAATAAATCAAAGTAGTTTATTTCAGTTTGCAGAAATGTTCTATAAGCAAGCATGGAGGATAAGTAAACCTGTGAACTTGAAAGAAATGAAGAACCTAAAATATAACATGATAAAAAGTGGTGATTTCAGCAGGACTAGTGCTAGACAAAATTTTTAAATAGAAAAAATTTTATCTACATGATCTCTTAAGTCTCTTTTTCATTTTCCTCATTTCCCATGCTTTCTCTGTCTTTATTTTATCTAGACACTCTGCAGAACTGGATAAGTCAATAATATATTCTGATGTATTCATTCAACATTACCCTTTAAAATATTTTATATCTAAGCTATAACAGGCAAAAAAAGAATATGTGTTTATTTTATTTATGTCAGTTCAGATACATAACACCTGGATGAAATTAATACTTGGGAGTCTATACAGTACTTTCGAAAATGGACAATGTCGGTAGCCTAATCTGGTCCCACATATAGTTCTACATGTTATTCTGAAATAATTCTACCTATAAGAAATATTTTGACACAATGGTAATTCTTTACATAAAATCATTTATTCAAAACAAAGTGTCATTAAGTTTCCAATAAATTGTTTTAAACAACTAGTTATAATGTTTTTGACTACTAATTGTACTTTAAAATATTATTATACTTTGCTTTTTATATTAATCACAAAGTGTAATATATCAGGAACAGCTATCTCTATTAGAAACAGGCAAGTGCTGGTGAGAAATTAGGTCAGTGTGAATTTGGGTCAGTAACCACTATCTCTTTCACACACAGACTTACAATGCAAGTATCTAATTTTTGGTCTATAATTGACTATACATTTTTATACCTTAATCACTATAATTTTACTTCTAATTAAAAATTTCTGTCTTCTATTTTCCTTTTCTTTGTTTTCCTATCATTTCTTCTATTTTGTTTGTTTTGTTTTTTGTTTTAATAATTATAATATAATATAGAATTATGGTAGTTATTTCTTAATGCTCTTCATTATCTTGTCACTAAAATGATTTCTATTATCATTAATATTATAGCTATTTATCAGCATTTAATAAGTCTTTAGAATCTAAAGTTGTGTTTAATGCAAAAAATCTTGAAACTCTATTTTTTAATTTTGAGAGAAATATTTCTACTATAAACTATACTAAATAACCTAAATAACCTGAAGAATCTTGTTAGAAGACTAAAGCCATTCATGGATAATGTTACAATTAAAAATATATATTTGATCTATTACTATATTCTAAATAAACTAAATGTCATTTTTCTAATGTTATGCAGCAAAGATCTTTTGATGCTTTAATTAGAAAATCATTAACATGTTGAGAAGGGATGTGATATTGTATATACAGGTCTTTAATTATTCCTCTTAATATTCACCATCTCTCTTTCCCTCTCTGTTCTGTTTGCCAGATTGGTGATTCCCAAATTTTGGACCTTAGATGATAATTTTTTCATTAGGGAAATGAGAATAATAATAAATGTTTGAGGTTTGCTTTAAGCAATTATTTGGTATCAAAATATTCTTTCTCATAAAATGGTGGTGATATTAAATGGTAAGTTTATCATTATTATTCTACTAAAACATTGTCCCAATTAAAAAAAAAATCACTTCAGTCTCAAGGTACCACCCCTGTGGAAGAATATGGTGAGCGATGGGGTTCTTAGCCCCTGAAATCCCAGTGCCACCCCTGCAGCCACACTCAATGCTGTGATGTGCCGCCTGAGGTGTCCCAGGTGTTCCAGATGGCATCAGCTGGGAAGGATGGGCTTGGAGACATTGTGGCTTTGTTCTTCTCTGAGTAAAAGGAACCACTGCTGGTGGGAATGAAAATTGGTACAGCTACTATGAAAAATAATATGAAAATAAGAATAAAATTACCATATGGCCTAGCAATCCCTCTTCTGAGTATCTATTCCAAAAATCTGAAAACATTTATCCATAAAGATACATTCATTGCAACATTATTCATAGTGGCCAAGACACGGAAACAACCAAAGTGAATTTTTATACAAAAATTCAATAGATGACTGGATAAGGAAGATATGGTACATATACACAATGGAATATTACTTGGTCATAAGAAAAAATAAAATATTGACATTTGTGACAACATGGATGAATCTTGAGATTATTGTGCTAAGCAAAGTAAGTCAGACAGAAAAAGTCAACAACTGTATGATTTCACTCATATGTTAAATATAAAACTGAAAGCAACAAACAAACAAACAAGAGAAGCAAACGGAAAAACTCATAGACGAGTGGTTATTAGGGGAAGCGGGAGGTGGAAGAAGGTAGAGGGGGACAAATATATGGTGACAGAAGGAGATAGGACTTTGGATGGTGAACACACAATGCATTATATAGATGATATAGAATTGTACACCTGAAACCTATATAATTTTATTAATCAACATTAACTCTAATAAACTTCATAAAAAATTGCTTTTTAAAATTCCAGTATTTGGAGATCAGTGAATTGCATTCTCTTTGGGAGGGTTTTTTTGGGAAAACATGGTATTTTTGACCAACTTGGTTAATTAGAGGTTAATGATACCCTTGCCCAGAGAAATAATACATAAAAGTGGGGGAGTGCCAGGATGATACCTGGCACGCAGTGGGCATCCTGAAGACAGTAGCTGAGTGAATATCAAATTAATAAAAATACAATTGTAAATATTTGAATTGTATATATATTTGAATATGTGTTGCCTGGTTAGAAGTTTTGCACACTGAATTGATTTTGAGAACTAGTTGCCTGGCAGCACAATAATGATAAGCACTATGAATCTTGAGCCATACAAATACCAATAACTAATATACATCATGAATACTCTTAACAAAATCTTTCTGAACATGCAGGAGACAAACACAAAAAATCTGTTCCTTTTAAATCAGCTCAATTCTGGGAGAAAAGGAAGGAGATAAAGATGACAACAAGGAAAACAATCTCTCTTGAATGTACTTTTTTCTACAAAAATTCATTTTCTCACTATTTTAACAATATTATTTTACACAAGTGGTGTATCTAAAAATGATCAATCATTAGCTAGTTTCTAGTATTGAATAAAAACTATGTTTGCTAGCACTGAATGGCATAATTCCTAAATCTTCGACCTAGAGTGGCATTTTCTTCTATACTGACCAGCATTATATAAATAGGCATTTGTAAAAACATAAAATTACATAAATAGAAACATTAATAACACATTATATGTCAATTTGTGATCTAATCTGAAATAGATTTCATCACTAAAACCAAGATTTTATTAGACCTTATACTTAAATAAGTTGCTCTCTGTTCTTGTTAAAATAATAAGATTCTTAATCAGAAAAACTATGATATAAAAATATATATTTTTTCGTATCACTTCTTTTTTGTTTTTTCATTTTAGATGAAGTTTAATGTCTAGTAACCAGGAGATATGAAAAAAAAAGTGATCTCTAAATAGATTGTGTTATGTCCTTTCCAAATTTATATGTTAAAGCCCTAACTCAGTACTTCGGAATGTGACCGCATCTGAAGATAGGGTATTTAAAGAGACATTTAAGTTAAAATCAGGCTATTAGGGTAGGTCTTACTCCAGCCTGACTGACGTCCTTATAAGAGGAGGGAATCTGGACACACAAATCAATATCTATGCATGTACACAGAGAAAACACTATGTGAGGACACAGTGAAAATGTGGGCATCTGCAGTCAATGAGAGAAGTCTCAGAAGAAATCAAACCTGCTGTCATCTTATCTTGGACTCCAGAAATGTGAGAAAATAAATTTCTGTTGTTTAGGCCACCCAGTCAGTGAAATTTTGTCATGACATCCCTAGCGAAAGAACAGAAATTACATCTCTATTTATCTTTTGTGCTTAAGGTTGATTGTTTTATTAACTAAGGTTTTCTGGTCTGATTACCACCATATGAGGAATTATTTTCTGAGTTTGCTTCTGTCACTTGGAATTGAGATGGGAGAGAGATTGATGCTATGGTGTAGGTGTAGGTAAAGATTTTTTTAAAATTAGACTTCAGTTTTAATACAAAGCTTAATTCAATCTCTTTTATATTTTGGAATTTTATATTGATATTTAATGATTTTCTGTGGGTAGGATTTTTAATATGAAGTATTGCATTGGTCAATCATAATTTTTCCAAACACTAAGAGCAATAATTATCAATAGAGGTAAATCAAATAGCCTACAGGTAGTGTGAGGGTAGAGGTAATTCTCTAGGTCAGATCATAGCTAGCCTTTCTACTGAGAGGACCCCCATCGCTCTGGAAAAAATAACATGAGAAGCAATGACATAAAATGCTACTCTGAGCCTAGTAGTGTTCATTGCAAAGTACTAAAAATGTTCATGTTTACTTATCTTGTACTCAGTTACTGAGAAGCCTCAACTATCTGAATTATAGATGAGACTATTCAAGGAAGCCAGTAACAAAGCAAAATAAAACCTCTAAATCTCCCAATAGCTAAGTGTGTTCTAAGAATAAATGATGTTATACACGTAAAGTGCTTACGAGAAGTACTTGGTGCTCAGTGAACAAATAATGTGAGCTAACTTTACTGTAGCATGCTACGATGTTTGTAATAATGATATTTGATTATGAGGAAAAATTTAAATTATATTTACTCTATTTCATTAACAAAAACAAAGAAAATACATAAAATGGGTAGGAAAATATCCATCAAATATCATTCAATAAAATGCACTCTGAGGCTTAATAACCCAGTTTTAATTAATAAACTAATAACAAAAACCTATTGAGAATGTATAATTACAAGAATTACTCATTTACTCCTCACACTAACCCTAAAAATCAGCATTTCACGAAGAAGACATATCTTGTTCCAGGTCATTCACAGATAGAAAGTGGTGCAATCAGAATTTGAATTCAGGCCATCTGGCTTCAGAGCCCATATTGTTGACCAAGAGAACTGAAGAACATTTCCTTTAAAACTAAAAATAATTGTGGCTCTATGATGCCTATATGCTATCTTTTTTTTAAGACTTGATAAGCTAGTTTATTTATTTTTTTTAATTCATTTTTATTGTTAGACTTATTGGGGTGACACCTGTTAGCAAGGATTACATAGGTTTCAGGCATACAGTTCTACAGTGCATTGTCAACTTGATGTATATAATAAGTTCACCACCTAATGTGACTTCTCTTTCCATATCCTTATATAGCTTACCCCCCTCCTCTCCCACCCCCTCCCCTTTCTCCCCTCCCTAACCCACTCGTCCCCAAATAAACATTAAACTATTGATTGTGTCCATGGGTTATTTGTTTGTTCATTTCTTTTTTCTTTGCTTTCGGTTTTATATTCCGCATATGAGTGAAGTCGTACAGTTCTTTGTTTTTTCTGTCTGGCTTATTTCACTAAGCATGATGATCTCCAGGTCCATCCATTTTGTTGCAAATGGCAATATTTCATCTTTTCTTACAGCTGAGTAAAGAAGCTGTGCTACATATACACAATGGAATATTACTCAGCTGTAAGAAAAGATGAAATATTGCCTATATGCTATCTTATTTAATGCTCCAAACAACATTCTGAGGTAATAATTTTTTCCTTGAGAAAAATCTAATTCCCCAATTTTGCTGGAAAAGTAAAATCTTATTGTAAGACACAGAGGAATAATGTGGAGCCTTCTCATTAAATCAACCTCTCAGAATATAGTGAGAATGGTGGCCTCTGGAATTGTGAATCCTGGCAACCATGAGTTATCATTGACATTCACTAGCCCAAAGTATCAGCTCCTTAGAGGAGTAACTGAGCCATGTTCACTATCATACATAGCCTCAATTTCAATAAAAGTGGTCAGGACAAATTGGTACTCAATTTCATAAGTGTTAAATTAAAAAATGCTGGCATAACATTTTGTTAACAGAAGACCTGGAGTTTAAATCACAATGCATTATTTTAGAAAGAGTGTCACCTGAAAAATATGAGTCAGTCAATCAGGAAAAGTTACCATTCTAAATAATATAAATTAAAGCAACTACCACATTGTTTCAAATAGCACTAGTCAACCCTAGTGCTGCTGTAAGCTCATATAATAAATATTACATAATATTTTCTATTTGCAGTGTAACTCATCAGGCCTAATTAACATTATTGATACACCTGCAGTTTTGTTCATGTTACTATTATTACAAAAGCCATTAAGCCAATCTGATAGTTAATATACCCATTGCAAAAATCTAAGAACTCCAGTCTTCTTAGAGCAATGTTGGAGAGCACAATTTCAAAACTTGATGTATAATTAAGAATATTTCTATTTTGCTAGATTTTGTACTGTGAATGCTTCAAATTCTTAGAAGCACTCTAGTAGATGCCTTGTACACTTTTTCCCTTTCATTACTTACAGAACTGCAATTTTGTTTGAGGTAGTAAGTCCCTACATGTTAGAATCTTCCATCTCTCAAACTCCTTTGACTCTGAGTGTGGCAATGTGACCCAGTCCAGGATAAACTTCTGTAATTCAGTCACTTGGGGCTTCTGGGAAATCTCTTTAAAAGAGACAGATTCCATTGGCTCTCTCTGTTTCTCTTCCTTTAGCCCTTATTTTCTTCCTGATTACAACATGGATATGATGGTATAGATGGCACATGCAATATGCAAGCAATAAGCTGGGCTAGAAGAAGCAGGGGTTTCTGAAGACATCTCTAAGCTATATTTCACTGGCCTGATACTACTACTTGCAGTAGGAAAGTATAGAAAAATAAAACACATACTGGTTTAAGTCAGTTTGGAGGGAATTTATATTACTCCCAATTAAATATAATCACAAATTGATATAAATGTATTTTAATAATAAATGCATTCAAGCATACACATAAGGTCTGTGAATTCTTTTATTTAACTTCATTAAATATTTACTCAGTAGAAACTGATCACAGAAATTTGAGCATGTTCATAGCTTTCTCAGTGTGCCTAACGTGCCCCAGGGATTCATTTGCTCCCTGGCTTGATGAGACAAATAAGCTGTGAGACATGGAATACTGCACCATCTTAGAGAAAAACCTGGATCATGATGAATGACAAAAGGGTACACAAATTGAAGGCAATCTATTTGAAATACTGGCCAGCATATCTGGTTTGAGTAATTTTGATAATTTATTGTCAAAATGTATATTGTTTTACTAATTTCATTTCTGAGAAGTGCATCCCATTTATGTTATGAAAACCAATTTATCACTTATTAACGGTGAATAAATGGCAGGAAGGTTGCCATATGAACTATTAACCTGTCTTAACTTTTCTCACTGGTTTGCAGAAGGATAATATGTGCTGCTTCTTTTGGAGCCTAATAGCAGCTATCATCCTTTAAAAAATAAATCTATAATGCATAAAAGAAGTACATTGGGCAAAGGTTTAGAAATTACTTTTTTAAAGTAAACAGTTAGATTCTCTGTATTAAGAATGGTAACTTTGCTTTTCACCTGTTATCACCACTGTGTAGGTGCACTCTTAGGCATCTTAAGGTCTATTTGGCACATACTGTGAAGGGTAAGACTGGCAACTTCACAGCTTTTATACTGGAAGCAAGTATCTGTGAGGAATTTCAATTGAAATAACCACAGCTATGATACATATTTTCTTACCTATATTTATTTAAATAAAAGGTAAAAAGATAATCAGTTTACATTTTCATATTTCACCTAAAAATGTTCTTTGAACTGTATACATATAGTTTTCTTGGTAAGATGAAGAAGATGCACTAAAACAGGAAGTGAAATAACAACATAACTATCAGTGGCATAAATTTAAAAGTTCCATATTTTTTAAATACTTTTCTGAAGTTTCTTATATTGCTGTATTTTGATATTTTTATCCTGTTTTTAAGATAAATATAAGGTTCTTAGTATCACATCCATACTTTTCCCACTGGGCTTTTTGACTTTCAAATAATTTTCTGATTAATTTTATCTGCTACTGCTTTTAAAATAGCTCTAGTAGATGTTGTGAAGCAAAATAATCTTTGAATTCACTGAGTTATTGCATTTTCAAAATTCCATTATGACCAAAAGATGCATAATTTTGGTCTCAACTACAAAAAAGTTACTTTTCTTTCAAACTTTATTGCTTTTTTTGCTTTTTTTTAAGTCAGTATGTTAGCTAATTTGTAAACTAGGTTAAACTTGCCTCGGAAAACAACTTTGTTAAGCATTTTTACTTTTAAATAGATTTATATATTTGAAACTATATATGAACTGTATGAATAAAATATTAAAAAGCTATATTTATGTCTCTAAGTTCATTCCAAAACTTAGTTATATTCAGGTGGTACCTCTGGCTTGTCACCTAATTAGAAAGAGTTGACATTCATCACTTATTTTCATGAATCTAGATGTGCCAAACTGTCTTGGGGATGAGATAGCTGGAGGCCTCAGTCCATAATCCTAGAATTGACATCTATACTTGTTATAACCACTATAACTTTCATATGAGGATAGCATTCTTATCTGTGGCAAGTATAATTGAATGGAAAATGTGCTAAAATATACCCATGAAATTAGGTGAGCTTTTGAAAGTGCCAAAGTAATGATGCTTACAATATACTCCCAAATTCTGCCAACATATATTTGCAAATTTGCAGCACTCAGGGTACATTTAAGAAGAAAATTAAAAATTTCTGATTATAAGAAATCGCACATCATGCTTTATTTACATGCTATGGATAAAAACACTACTTGAATACAAAGCTTGCATGCATGCATGTATCAAAGAATCAAAGACTTCACAGACAGCCCTCAGTGAGTGCTTAATAAATATAGCAGGTCATTGAATAATGTTGATGAGATGCTATAGGAACTTAACTTCTGTTTATATCAGTTAGCCTACAGTAAAAACTGGTTTTGTTTTACATCATTTTGCTTAAAGTGGCAGATCCTATAGATAACGTAAGTGAAGACCTTCTTGCTCTCTGCATGAAACAATGCATTTCTGTGTAACAAATAACAGATGCTTTTATCAGAAAGTTTTTTGAGACTACTTGGAAGCATTTTTTTAAATTAACTTGCTCTCTTGTTATAAGGAAGAAGTAGAATGAATAATAAGGTGACAGGGAAAGAATTTTCCTTGAAAAAAAAAGATGAAATAAACAATGAAGTAATTGTTTTACTGTTGTGCCCTCTCCTTGAGTTTCAGTAGCAAAGAGTCATGTTGACTTTAAGATTTTTGCTGGAAAAATATTGATAGATTTTCCTACTGTACCTTGTAATCTCTTCTTGCGTGCTTGTCTGCTATCATTCATAAAATCATTCACATCTGTACTGAGATTAAACCTCCATGAGGAGTCAAACTCATCACCATGTGACAATCATTGAAGGCCAAGAGGGAGTCTTTTGAAATCCACCTTATACTTTTAAGTCATCCTTCCTAGACTTCATCAGGCTCTAAGGAAAGACTCTACAGCTGTTTGCAATGAAAACTGGGGAAGTTTGTTAATAGCCAGAGGACCCTTAGTTTAGGAGGTCTGTTCACCAAACCATATGCTCCTGCTTTGAGCTGTATCTGCATGGAGGAAGGGGCCGTCTTCTTTCAATCAACACAAAGGTGCTTTTTAAATTCTTCCCAATCTCTACTCTCATCTCCATCCAATTCCATTATCCAAATTTTTCTAAAGAGAAAAATTATAAAAAGATAAATATCTCCTTCAACTGTTTGATGGTTCCCCATATTTTAGATATTCAGTGAAATTTCATATGTCATGCAAAGGCCCTACAAAAACTGAAGCCTATCTACCATCCAACATTAACTTCCATTCTTCCAGAGCCCTGGAAGTCTGCCTAAAGTTTTGGTTAGGCAAAGCAGATGGATTAGTCCTCACTCTGTACAGCGAAAAATAATTTTTCCCCATTCAAAACTGGGGCTTAGTGATAATAATAAATACAATAACTAACCATCTTAGAGTACTCATTGTGTGCTAGGCACCATTCCAAGCACTTTAGGAGATAGAATAGTTACTGTGTTATTTCCATTTTACAGATGAGTAAACTGAGGCACAGAGAGGTAAAGTAACTTATACAATATCACATAACTAATAAGTAGTTGAGCCAAGATTTTAAGAGTACAGAGTGATGCAGAAAATCCAAGACTATCTGTATGCCCACATTCTAATAAAAATAACATAGTACAAAACTAAGAATCTTTTAAAAATTGCAACTTAATATTATCAGTAAATCAATACTTCTGTGTTAGTACACTAATAATTCTCATAATAATATTTTCTCACATTTTTCTGTTGGCTTTCTATAATCCATAGAAACAATGTGACAAGTGAAAATCATCACCTATTTTTATGAATCTAGATGTGCCAAACTGTCTTGGGAGATGAGTTAGAATAAATATCCCATGTATACTCTGTCATATTTAAACAATCAAATATACTTTCTGTACTCTTTGAACTGTCTAGAACATGCCTCATCACCTATTTTTACCTGGAATTTCACGGTATACCCAAAAAACTAAAAACCACTCCAAATGTTTATGTAGGAAAATTGGTTACAAAGGAGGTGGAGGATTGAGAAACCCAACAATGGACAGAGATTAGCAACAGCAGGAAGCCATTATCAACACTACTGCATACCAACAAAGCAGATGAAAAGGCCAAGGTGTCCATTCCTCTGGCCGAAGCTGGATTCACAGTAAGTCTGAGCAGCAGGAGCCAGACCACCGAGGAGATGTAGCTGTTGCTAGCAATGCCCCTAAGGGTAGAGAAGTGGAATTACTCTGGCTTCTCCCTTTCCTCTTTATCTCTATCCAACCATAGTTTTCCATTGATTAGTTCCAGGCAGAAAAACCAACTAACAGGTCATCTCCCTGGAACATGGAGCAAGATAGAGAAAGGGTGAGGCTCGGCCTTGAGGACACATAGGCCCAGGTCCCATACATCCTGTGAAGGCCTCATTCTTAGGCCTTCCTCAAGAACTTCTCCCTGCTCCTCTTATACATGTATTCTCCCATAGAACCATACAATTTACTCCTCATAACACCTCAAGTATTATTTTTCAATAAAATTAATATTAACTAACAATCCATGAACAATTACCAATGAGACAGACACTAAATGCTCCACACATTCTCATTTAAAGCATACTAACAATCATTAAAATCAAGACTATATTTTTTTTCAGACAGGAAATTCCATAAGGGCAGGGTGCATATCTATCTTGTTTTTTATTAGTAGCCTAGTGTTTAGTATAGGTTCTTTCTTATATGTAATAGGAAACTCACAATTTTTTATTGAATTATTAAAGTTCCTTGAAATAAATCTGAAAACAGAATTAAAGGCTAAGTTTTAAAATTTTCTTCTGTATTATCCAAAGGAGTTTTAATTTGTATTCAGAAAAACTTATTCAAAGAATCACTGAATTTTACAGTCTAACCTGTGACAAGTTAATACGTATGCTGGATATTTAACAAATACTCATGAGTTGCTAGATAATAAGAGTATGCATTAACATTTAAAGAAAAAAAATGTCAAAATCTGACAGTTTCAGAGTCTTTCTAAAGCAAATTTTGTATGAAGTTTGTGACTATGGTTTTTATTTATCTTCAGAATTAATGGAATTTTCTCAAATATTATAATTAACTTTTTCAATTTTTAAAATTATATTATAATTTTTAATATTAATTCCTATAACTTTGTAAAACAAAGTAAAATCATTTACTAAATAAAGGTTTCTAAATCTTAAACAGATTTAGCAATTTTTTTTTTTTTTATGTGGGTAGTTTCTTGGCTGGGAATTGAACCCAGCCTGCAGTGTTGATAGTGCTGAACCCTTAGCCACTACACCACCAGGGAACTCTCAAAATTTAGCAGATTTTTTATTTAATATAGAAAAAGAAATCCACAGTTCTATTGATGATTAAGCAACTTAAGCACTATGATTTGTCAAATCAATAGCTGTTCCCAGTTTTTCAAAATCTCAATTCCAATTTTGTTTGAGAGAATGATCTTCTTAGTTCCAGGATATAAACAAAACCTTTTTAAACAAACCATGGGAGTCTAATCTTTTCTAGATGTACATTTTCCAAGCCTTCTTAGATGCGCCTCTGTGAGTAGATTCTGGCTTACGGTAGAAGATTATTATTGAGAGGTTTCTGGGAATGGTATTCTGTCCTAAAGAAAGATAAAATCCTCTCTTAGGTCAAATCCTTCTTTCTTTTAGGTGTGTTTGGGACTGAGGAATCCATTGGCGACCTGAGATTCAGAAAAACCAAGAGAACCAGAGTCCTAAATACCATTAAGCCCCTACAACACAAACAGCAAACGAAAATCCTGAAATTTCATACTTTTAGACTGCTTGCTAAATTAGTTCAAGCTTTATTTTGATTAAGAAAGATTAAACAAAAAGTTACATATATTCTAGCAACTAAAACTAGAGTAACCTTTAACCAGAAATGTACTTTCTTGGTAAGAAGACATATACAGGAACTAAGTTTATGACGTATGGAGAATAAACACTAGGAATAGAGGTAACTCTATTTAAATTCAGATAGAACTCATGTTCAACAATTATTATTATAAACTAATAAATCCTCCTTGATCAATAGAAATATGTCAATTACAGTGACTACTGCTTTGCATGTATTCATTATTTATAAATAGTTATTGTCAATATGTCAGGCACGGTTGTATTTGCTGAGAATATAGAGGTGAACAAAATAGACATGATCCCTATTCTCTGGAGCTCATTCTAGTGGCTGGGATGTGGAATTAAGCACCATACATACTATTGGAATCTGTAAGAGCTGTCCTATTCATGAGACATGGAATAAGCTAGAGTGGCTTTTTACATTATCCTGGGAATGTGACAAGTTCTCCATCCAGGGTGGTAGTAGAAAAAAAGGTAAAAAAATTGATAACCTAAGCCTATGACTCAAGAAGAGTTGGGATCACTTTACCCCTGTTTAGTCTTAAACATGGCCAATATATTTACCAATATAAAAATAATTACTCCTGTATTGTTTTGGCAGAGATAAATGCAAAATTGCACCATAGAGAGTGATCTATAAAGACTATCTAGAAAGTATCCAGCCATGTAATATGAAAAATAGAAGCATTAATAGCTGGGTTTTTTTCCAGACAGCCCTTGTATACCATCCAAAACAAGTGAGACAAGTGGAATTCCTATGGAAAGTTACTCCAACTAAAAATGAACTCAAAATATAAAATTATTGATTTCAAGAAAAACCAAATGGCTTATGACAGGTCTGTGAAACAACAAATAATACAATTTCCTCCATAAGAATGACAGATAATAGAAACTATACAGTAAATATTCTTTTCTAATGTTCAAAAATACAAGTAAAGAAATATACTCCAGAAAGCAAGAACATGTATGTGTGTTTGTGTGTACGTGTATATTTAAACTATAGCTAGTTAGCTAGTTAGCTATCTCAGATGAATTGGAAAAGAAGCAAATGGAAATTAAATATATAGTCACCAAAATAAGTAAAACATCAATGGAAAGTTTAAACAGTAGACTAAAATCAACTGAAGAGAAAATGAGTACATCGTAAGATTATCCTGGATAATCATCCCATATGTAGCATGCAGACTTAAAGAAGATGAGAAATATCAGAGAAGTATGGAGGAGCGTGTGTGGTTGCTTGTATATAGTTAACAAACATAAAATGGGATTTTGAAAGGAGAGAATCAGGCAAATGCCATATTTAAAGGAGCAACAGTTTTTTTTTTCCAAAAGTAAGTAACTATACAACTTCAAATTGAAGAAGCCCACAATCTTGAAGCGAAAAATAAAAACAAATCCTAAATAAAATGTAGTGTGAATAAAAAACATGAAACAAAAGGTAAGTTCTTAAAAGGGAGTTTACAGAGAATCAATAATCAGATTAGTAGCAGACTTCTCATGAGCAAAAATGGTAGCCAGAATTAAAACAATTTTAGTGTTGAGAAACGTAATTGAAAAGTTAGAATTTTACACATATGCGTTCTCAAGACTAAAAGCAAAATAAAGGCATTTTTATTAAAACATTGAGATTCTGCTTCATAAAATCTTTAAAGAATGCACTGTAAGAAGGAAGTTAAATTTGGTAGGGGAAGTAGAATGCAAAAAAATATTGGTCAGCAAAGAAATTGGTAAAATATATTGGTAAATCTAAATTATTGGCCTTAAAAATTAAATAAGACTAAATTGGTAGCCTTTAAAGCTAATGATGGAACTAAAACACTTGACAATAATAACATGGGAAATTAGATGACTATTATTCTTTTTTTTTAAAAATTTATTTTTATCTCAACCAAATCTTACCCTATAGTGTTTTTCCCTTCCATTTGTGTAGGCCATAACTCTTCAATCAATATTTGCCAACTAATTAAAATTTTTTTCATACTAAATAATTTTCCGAGTTCTGCTCTTCCACTGAATACTCAAGATGATGCTTTCTTTCTTATTAAGCCCCATTTCAAACTTACCAAAAAGACTCTGATGGTGTAAAATCATTTAAAGAGCAGCCACAGATGTATTAGTATTGCTAGGGCTGGGAACCACTAATGAAGAGGTTTAGCTGTACAGCTTTTAAGATACAGACTTTTTTTTTTTTTTCAGAACCAAAGACTAGATAATGTGGAGAGCAGGGAATGTGTACTAAAGTTAGGGAGTACTGCACAGGAGAGCTCAACCTTCCTGCATTTCATAAAACTTTCTCTCTTGGACAGCATAGTATACTGCCAATGAGAATTCTTCTCTTTACAAGTTTGTTCATTAATTTCTATTTCAGGTTTCATCTTTCTTTATCTTCATAACCAATTTGTGACATGCTTAAGGAGACTGCATCAAGAACTACTAGCTAGATTAGAAAATGTCAACATTCAACTTGGAAGTCAATGTTTAATTTTCACCATGCCAAGAAACTATGAAGACAAATATGGGTTAATTCCCTAACATTTTGTTTTTATATTAGTGCTATTCTAAATGTTATTTGTACATCACATATTATAACTGCTTGAATTATAATGGATTCACTTATTTACACTATTTTATTGCTTTATCCCTCAAAATTAAAGAAAAATGTAGAACGATGACTTAAGAGGAAATCTGCAAAAATACTCATTAGACCCTCAGATCTTACTAAAAACACCTCTTAGACCTGAAACAATAAATTGTATAGAAGAAAGCATAGTACTAAACTTATGGACCTTGGGTTCAAAGAGAGATTTATGAATTTGACCTCAAATGCAAGAGAAGTAAAAGTAAAAGTAAATTAATGGTACTATAGCAAAGTAAAATCTTCTGCACAGTAAAACAAAACAAAATAAAACAAAAACCACCAACACCACAAAGAGATAACCAATCAAATGGGAAAAAATATTTACGAACAGCACTTTTGATAAGGGTCTAATATCTAAAATATGTAAGGAACTTGTACAACTCAACAACAAAAAAATACAATCCAATTAAAAAATGGACAGAGAATCTAAACAGACACTTTTCCGAAGAAGATATACAAATGGCCAATAGATATATGAAAAAATGCTCAACCTCACTAGCCATCAGAGAAATACAAATCAAAACCACAATGACATTATGACCTCACACCTATCAGAATGGCTATTATCAAAAAGACAAGAAATAACAAGTGCTGGGGAGGCTGTGGAGCAAAAGAAACCCTCATACACTGCTGTTGGGAATGTAAATTGGTACAGCCACTATGGAAAACACTGTGGATGTTTCTGAAAACATTAAGAATGGATTTACCCTATGACCCAGCACTCCCTCTTCTGGGTGTATACCCGCAAAATCTGAAAACTCTTATCCTTAAAGTTATATGTACCTTGATGTTCAGTGCACCATTATTCACAGTGGCCAAAAGTTAGAGACAATCAAAGTGTCCTTTGATAGATGACTGGATAAGGAAGATGTGGTACAATTATACAAGGGCATATTACTCAGCCATAAGAAAAGATGAAATACTGCCATCTACAATAACATGGGTGGATCTTGATATTATCATGCTAAGGAAAATAAGTCAGACAGAAAATGTCAAGAACCATATGATTTCACTCGTGTTACCTCTAAAACTAAAAGCAACAAAGGAACAAGACAAACAAAGAAACAAAAACTCATAGACACAGACAACAGGTTAGTGGTTACCAGTGGGTAAGCGGGAAGGAGATGGGTAAAGGAGAGAGTAGAGGTCAAATACATGATGATGGAAGGAGAACTTACTCTGGGTGGTGAGCACAGTGCGATATATAGATGATGGAGTCTAGAAACGTGCACTTAAAACCTATATAATTTTACTAACCAATGTCACCCCAACAAATTTAATTTAAAAAGTAGAGAAAAATAAATAAAAATAGAAACATTTCTTAGCAGATAAAAAAATAAAGTAAAATTATATGACACTCTAGCACTTAATATCAACGCTAAGTTATTGTTATAGCTGCACTTCCCCTTTTAACAAAGGGGGTACAGCTATCAGCCTAATTCTCAACACATTGTGCAATTAGCTATTGTGTGCATATTTTAATCATTCAAATAAATAATATAATTTCTCAAATCTTAGAATGTCAGTAATGTGTCATTTATAACAAACTATTATAAATTGTTCACTATAATTTCTGAAACTTAATATAACATAGCCTCTGACCTTGAGGATTCTACAATCTGGGACACAGACAATTTTTTTCCAATGGATTTAATTTTAGATGTTTACTGGAAACATCTTTGGGGTACCAAAATTTGTGACAATTCTAAATCAAATCCTGTTGGGACCTTTTATCTCATATGACTTCCATAAAACCTGTTTTTTGGTTTATTATAGTCTTATTCATAGTAGGATTTTTTGTGGTTTCTCTTCCTTGTAAGACATATTTCTTCATTAAATGTAAAGTTATTTGTTACAAAAATAATTTCTAAAAGAAGTAATAAAGTGCAGTGGTTAAGATTGTGTGCTCTGGAGTCAGACTCCTGCTTTCAGATAGCAGTCCAAACACTAAATATTAGCTGAATGATATGGCCAATTTCTTGTGCTCTCTGTGCCTTGCTTTCCTGATCTATAAAAGTGAAGAATGATGAAAAACATAAAGAATATTTTCTGAAAGTTGAACAGAGAAAATAATTACAGTTACCAATTTTGAGGGTCAACTTTCTGGACTCATTGTAATGAAAAAAAACACACTCAAAACAGAGAAACATTATAGAACATTTTCATATATTATGAGATTTAATTTGCTAACATTTTGTTAAGGGTTTTTATATTTATTCTGTAGTGAGATAGTTTCTATTTATAATATCTGGTTTTCGTATCAGGATTAGTTAGAGTGTTTCCTCCTCTAGTAGCTTCTGAAAGAATCTGTTTAGTATTGGTATTATTAACTTCCTTTAATACTTGAAACAATATGGTTAAGAAAAAACAAAATCCAATTTTATTTGTTTACCAGATACCGTTTAAATATAAAAACACAGAAACATTGAAAGTACAATGATAGAAAATGACATTATGCAAACTGTAAATATAAGAAAGCTGGTAGAACTAGAGTAATATCAGAAAATGTAAAATACAAAAGAATGTTAGTAGTTACAGAGAGACTTTTGATAATGATAATCTGGATAATTCATCAGGAATACATAAAAATCGTAACTGTGAATGAATCAAATAAAAGAGCTTCAAAATGCATGAAGCAAAAATTGACAGGAGAGAGGAATTGAGAATTCCATAATTGTATTTGCAAATTGTTATACTTCTCTCTCAGTAACTGAATAAGCAGAGAGAAAATAACGAACGTAGAAGATCTAAACATCACTCTCAATCACCTTAATCTTGTTGACATTTATGGAATACATCCAACAACTGCAGAATACATATTCTTTTGAGGTACAGATGGACGTATTTCAAGATAAAGCAAATAAGGGACAATAAAATAATATAATCTTTTAAAACTAAAAATTTTGCTCTAAGTTCCTCCTTAGGTACATCACACAAATTTTGGTACAGTATCTTTATTTTCATTCAGGGTAAAATATTTCTAATTTTTGTTTGTGGTTTCTTTTTCACCCATGGGTTATTGTAAAATATATTCTTGTAATTTAAAATATTTGGAGATTTTCTTGTTAAAAAATCAATTTCTGATTTAATTTCATTGTAATCAGAAAGCATACTCCATAGGCCAACAAAGAGGTTACTTGGCCTTCTTCCCAAAGTAAAGGAGGGGGTACTCCAAAACAATTACACAATCTTGAGGTTTCTGTCCACAGTTTACATTAATCTGACTTTATTTTTTGAGCCTGTTGAGTAAAGACAGCATAAAATTTTAGTGTTACAGTAGAACAAAGAGAGAGTTAGGGATATTTTGGATGCACTCACCCCTTGGCATAGCAAAGAGCAAGGATTTTTTATGGCTCATCAATCATGAGACAGTGTTTCTCATTAGGAAAGAGGAATTGAACTGCAAAAGAATATGGACTGTGCCTTTAGGAAAACAGTTGACAGAAGGTGGAGCAGAATGAGTTGGAAATTGATTTCTGTTATCCAACAATGGAGGCACAAAAGAACAGGCTTCTTTGAAGAAATTGTACCTATGTCCCCAAATTGAAAGCTAGAGAATGGACATCCTCCAGCCAGAGGGCATTGATGACATGTGGTAGCTGACATGTGGAAGATGATGTGTGGTAACTGTTAACTCAGTTCTTTGATAAGGGCCAGATGAGGAAGAGGCACCTGCCTTTTTATCTCTTTCTTCCATGATTCTACACATAAAGGAGTTTTAGAAGAGGAAGAAGAGGAGCGAAAGAGGAGATCATTCTCTTTACCTATTGCATTGAAGACTGCCCTGGCTGGTTCTAGGAAAAGGGAGGGAAGGATATTGCCTTATGGTTGAGTTTTTAAACTAGACTGAAAATTTAAACATCAGAAACTAATCAGAAAATTATAAAATCTTCCAAAAATGTTTTTAAGGAACAGGAAAGGCAGAGTGTGGTAGAAGATAAGGATTAGGGGGACCCTAAAATTGATGTCAAATTCCACTGAATTGTGATAGTTCATGAGTAGAATCAATTATAAAAGAAGATTGAATAAAAGCCAAGAAAAGGTGTAAGGCAATGACATGGGAATACAAAGAAAGAAAAGATCAATTCTCACCTGGATATAGAGGAGAATAATGCATGTGATCATAAACACATAATCACATATCTACTGCAAGGGGTAATAGCTAAATCAATGTTGCTTTTACAAGGCATTTTGCTGAAATTGTATAGATACTATGCCATACAATTTTCAGTAACCTTGTTTTACTCATTTAACAGACGAGAGAATGAAAGAAAACTCAGAAAGCTGAAGTAATGAAGTAATTAAGCTTTAAATTGTAAATGGCAAAATCGGGATTTGAATGGTCATGTGACAGATTTTAATCTGTGCCCCTTGCCATTGTATATTATTTCTATAAATAATTTAGAAAAATATGTTCCAAATTAGGATTAATGTCATTAACCACTCTGTTAGTTACATAGTTTTTGGATATTTTTAGTGTAATACATATAATAAACTAAGGTGGACTTTGCGTTCCTTGGACAGAAGATTTACTTCTATTTTTCTTAGGGTTTATGTATGATATATGAATATAGCTCTCTACCTTGAGGGCTGATTTAACACCATTGCACTCTCAAGTTCATTAACTGCATTGGAAGCTCACTATTTAAGGACGATTCTGAACTAACATTTTAACACATCAGTTTAAAATGAATCTCTCCTCAGAATTCATTCTGGAGAACTGATCTAGGATAAGTGATGGTACTGGTGTTATGACATATCAGTTAGTGGAGATTCCTAAACCAATAAACATATCAAACTGTCCAGTAAGATATTATTACAACTATTAACAAAAGAAATTTAATGTGATCTACTACAAGGGCACATCACTGCTTATCATGCAATGTATCAAGATCTAATTTCATAGGCTGAGACTTACCACTTAAAGTCTGCATTTTAAATAATCCAAACAAACATTTTAAGTATTACTTTCACACTATGTTGAACTTAGAGAATGTATTTTTCCTTTAAGCACTATGTAATTCATGCGATAATGAATAATTTTTCTTTCTAGTAGAAGAAATAACACATAAATCAAAAGTCATTGAAATTTAAATCACAATTACATTAAATTACCTTTTAACAGATTTTTCTTCTAATGTAGATATACTTATACTAATGTTAAGAATGGAAACCAACATACTTTTCTGACTCTGTGTTTAACAATCCTGAGTGCAGGCATACCTTCCTGTCTCTATGTTAAACAACACTGAAAACAAACAATAATAACTTGTTATAGGAAATATTTAGCATTGGAAGATGAGAATGTGAGCTAACTGAAATTAAAATAGTTTATTAAAATTAATAGTTAACGAAAGTAGTTTATATTTCAAGCCTATCATCTTACTCACTAAGATCGATTCAAGACACTCACCTTCCTGTGTCCAACAATTTAAAGCTATTATGTCATAAACTGATCAAACCTAACCAGCTCTCCACCCTTACAAGAGCCACCTTAAAATCATTCACCTCATGCCCTAAAATCCTAGAAGTATTTTTCCCAGACTTCTCTATTCTATACTATTAAGACACTGTCAAGATGGTCTTCTCCCTTATTACACTAAGTGGAGCATACTAAGCTTTGTTGGAGCTCAAGTCTTTTGAGCTCTTGTTTGGGAAGTTGGTAGAGGACAATTTCTGGATGTTCCATTGAGATCTAGTGAAGATATCCTTACTGCTGTGTCTCAAAACCCCTGACATCGAAGGAACTCTCTCCCTGTATTTCTTTGGATCTCCCACTCAGGGGCTCTCCAATTGTGATAGTAAAGAAGCTTCTCCATTGGCGTTGAGCTCTGATTTCTTTTCACAACCTAACTGCTAAATTTCATTTGGTCTAGGAATCCTTTGATTATCTTGTAAGATTTAAAAATTTTTATCTTTAGTGGAAAAAATACCAACACAATTAACAACACAACTGTTGGTCTCTTTACCTGTACTTGACATTTTTCATGGTGAGTCTATAAAAAAGCATCCATTGAAAGAAAATAGTTAGATATTTTTAGGTCCATTTTAAGTCTTTTCTAGAGCCTCAAAACAGACAAGTTTAGAGGAATCATCAGATTGGCAGCTTTTGGAATAACTTTGCCTTGGTTCACCATTTTAATACTTATAAAAACTTCCCTTAGTCTTGTCTTTTCTTGAGTTGTGCTACTTGGTTTTAGCTGACGGGAGCTGAGAACTACATTGGTTCCCCATTTGGTGTTGACTGATGTTTGGCCAGGTTCTGTAGACACACGTTTACACAAGCATTATTTTTACTGGCCATTGTAGTTCTTTTGAATTTTTCAGCATTTGGTCCTCTACTTAAACACAGAATGTTCTCTTCATGTTGTGAGTCACATGCATATCTTTCTATCTGGCATAATTTTGTCAAGGAAAATCTGAAATTGCAGTGACTATTTGAGAAAACTTTGACACTAACAGGAGTGTTATTTGAAAGGTACCTTAGAATAAAGAGACAGAGGAAGACTATCCTTATACTGATTGTAGTAGATCCCCTTATTTTTATTTGAAGGTAGATTTCTCCCTCTCATTTCTCCATTTTTCCTTCCTATCCCCATCTTTTCCCTTTTTTCCTCAGGAACTTTTAGAGATTAATTAATCATAACTTTTTGGAAGGCAAATATATTTTATTTGTGTTAAAACAATTTTAAGCAATGTTTCTGATATTTTGGAGGAGTTAGATTTAATTTAAGTTTAAACATAAATTTCCCTCTTCTCCCTCATTTTATCACTATATAAAAACTATCTGCACAATATTTTAATTAAACTACAATTTTAGTTTAAAATTTCATGATGCAAACTTTGTAAAATTCTTACACTACTAGTAGGTCCTATAAATTACTATTGTTTCCACAAAGGCTTTAAAAATTTAAAAACATAAAACTGTATTCACCTAAATGAAATAATAATGTTGGGTATTGTTAAAATTGTTGAGTATTATGAATTCTTTGTATGCTACCATGTTACCAACCATGAAGTCCTAATGGATGCCTTAAATTAAAATTTTTAGATCTTTATTCAACTTAAAACTTTTGACTGTTATTCAAATGAGTTAATTAATAATTATTTTTAGTTACTTGAACAGTTTTTAAGATAAATATGAAAGCATATATCACTAAACATAGTTTTAAATTAAGTTCTATAATTTATATATGTAGAATGGGTATAAATTAATGGTTTATACAAATGTCTTAGATGATTGTGTATCTGTTTATTTCCTAAAATTTGTTAAAGTTCTAAAGAAAGTGTGCTCATAGAAAATATAGCTAGAAAATTAATGATTTCCTATATTCTGGTTCTCCCTTTTGTCCAGAAAAACAACACAATTATTTTGGTTAAATTGATAATTAATGTAAGAGATTGAGATAAGCTTAGGTATAATACTTAACAGAGAAGTAAAAATATACATAAGAATGATAGTTTGTGTCTAAATGAAACTGTAATTTATTAATATGGAAAATTCAATAATACATATTATTTAATATGCTGATTAATTTACTTACCTTTTAAAGCTAAAATTAAAAGATTTCATTTTATCATATATTTACATGTTATATATTTATATATGTCTAAACACATTTTAATATTGAAATGCTTATAATTTTAAAAAAGAGTACAAATGACAACTTTGAAGAATTATATACATGTAAAAAGTCTGAGAGTAGCAACTTTAGTTTGCCTAGAGTTTTAGTGCCTAAGAATAATGAAATGAAAGAAATATATAAATTGTCTTTCAAAGTGTTTTATAATTTTGGCACAATATTATTCCATTTATTTCTAATGCAAAAGGCTTACAAATCAGTTGCTGCGAAGTATTGTGTGTAAAATACATAGAAATCAATTTATAATTGGGGTTCTTTTTGTAAAATGTCCAAGTTTTTCTCTATTCAGGCAAAATAATTTCCTTTTGTCACTGAAAACATTTTATTAACTATTGTGTTTTTTGATTTCTGAATCATATTGACAAAAAATCCCTAATCTTATATGAAAGAAAGTCCCTAATATTATTTTATTCATTGTTATTTGTTCATAAAATGTTGTTTATAATTACTTTGTAGATAGTATGAGTTATGTTAGTATTTTGCTCCAACTAACAACCTTTATTGATTTTGTCTTTTCCAAATTAAAGTCTCACCTCTGAATAATAAAACTATTAAGATTTCATTTAAACCTAAATTATCTTTACTCCTTCATATTACCAATGAAAGGATAATAGAAATAACATTATGGTTCATTCTCCAAATTTTAATTAACTCAAAATTGTAACTAGTTATTTATGAAACTTAGATTTTTTTTAAAAAAATGACAAATCAAAAGAGAAATTCAGTCTTCCTAAGTTAATTATATGTGAATAAAAATATAAAATATAATAAATGTATATCAGGAATGTATTTGTGTACTACACACACACACACAAAACAATATAAAATGACTTTATAATGATTTCATTTCTGGTTACTATTCCATTATTCTTACTAATCAGAGGCAATGATAGTGCCCACTATTTTACAAATTAAAAAGATTACACTATTTCATAACATGTTCTCTCTCACAGCAATCATAGATTACATCTTTAAAAATTAATTGTGTGTTATGCATAAATAGAGGATTTTAATCTCTATTATTATGATGATGTTTTGGGAGATTTCATGGAAAAGATATCAGAAAAACACCTTCTTTAAGACAGTGTTAACAAACACAACAGTCAAAGGCTACAGTGTTATTTCTGAAATCTTATTTCTGGGGACCTCAAGCTGAAGACTTTAGAGCATCTTTGAGAAGCAGACAAACTTTGAGAGTACGATAAAGTGTTTAACAAAGATTTCTGATTGGATAGACAAGTACATGATGTGTCCGCTTCCCTTCAGATACAGATGACAACTGCAAAAAGTGTCAGCTTTCCCTGCCACCCACACAACAACATCCAGGAATCTGGAGCCACACACCATCCTGCCTCAATCCATATGCTCCTGCGTTTTTTATTTTTTATTTTTCTTAGCTATTTGATTTCCTCTCTACTGTTTTAAAGTTCTGGATTATTGACAATAGAAACAATTGAAACAGACTCAAGGAAGAATCAGAAAATTTAAATGTATGTAAATCCATTAAAGACATTATTTAGTGGTTTAAAATCTGTCCCCAGCACATAAAATCAGATACCACCACACACGCCCCCCGCTAAGCCTAGATGATTTGGGTAATGTACGCAAACTGTTGTAGAGAAGAGAAAGTGAGAGGAAGAGAGGGAAGGTGAGAGAGAAAGAGGGGGAAAGAGGGAAGGGAAGAGAAAATGTTTGCTATCTAACATAAAGTCACTATAACCCTTATGTCAAGAACAAGGGCAATAGGAGGGAAAAAAATTAGTGTCTAATTTTATTCATAAACATAGTTTAAATATCATGAATAAAATATTAGCAAACTAAATTCAGATATAAATATTTATATCTTTTATAATCAACGTAAGTTTATTCCCTGAATGCATGGTTGATTTAACTTTAGATGGTCTATTATAATTTTCCAAATGAATAGACTAAAGGAGAAAGTTATATGACTACTTCAATAGATGGAAAAAAAATTTAGATGAATTTCAACTCTGAGTTTTCCATATAACAACAAATTAGGAATACCAAAATTTCTTTAACCCAAGAAAGTTTACCTTCAAGAAATACTATGCTTAATAGTAAACATCAGAAATATTTTTAATAGCTGAATACATATATATATGAGGTCAGACAATTAATTTCACAAACTCATCCTAGAAAAAGTGCTACATACCTCATTGCTGAATATCACTATGGTCACCTTCGAAGTACTCCCCTTGGGAGTAGCTGGAATGGCTGTTGTACTTCAGCAAGCTTATGACACCTTACTGAGTTGTTTGTATAGTGCTACTAATGTTAGTGCAGAGTGGCAAGCTCATGAACTTAATTGCCAGATTTTGGGTATGATGACAGCTCTGATGGCCAGTCCAGAAAAAGAGGTCCAAAACTGCTTTGAAGGGTGGACTGGGCACTGGTGTCAGTGCAGAGCTTCCCAAGGGGAGTACTTCGAAGCTGACTGTAATGATATTCAACAATGAGGTACGTAATATTTTTTCTCATATGAGTTCTTGAAATTAATTGTCTGACCGTGTGTGTGTGTGTGTGTGTGTGTGTGTGTGTGTGCGCGCGCTGTCTGGAAAGTGTCCAGCCATGTAATATGAAAAATAGGGGCATTTATGGCTGAACTTTTCCATACGGTCGGCATTTATCTTCCATTATTAACACCATTTATATCTAACTTTGTACTGGAGCTCCTAAACAGTCCACAATAAGAAAATAAATGATTCATAGAGTCTGAAAGTGTTTAGATAACCAGTTTTTCTTCCTCCTACAAAATGTATCTGCGATATGTCATAACTGTGTGTGTGTGTGTGTGTGTGTGTGCACATGTGCAGGCATGTCTGTACAATCCTTTGGATCTATAGTGACATTAGATTTCATTTATCTCATCAGTTAAGGAAAAAATATTTTATAGTTTAACTGAACTTTACACTCTCCTTTTGCCTAAGAAGAATGCAAGCTTTCTAAGAAAAGAAACTGTCAATGCCAGTATTCAACAGATTTAGAGCATAGCAGAATTGAATAGAATCATATATGTGGTAGCACAGCCTGCAAACATGAATGAGTCAGGTTATTCTTTTTAAAGAAATGCATAACTCTATGTTTTTCCTATATAGTATTGAATTGGTGCAGTACTTTTTCAAATCAGTAAGTTGATTTAGCATTTATTAAATTATTCACTCATTCAATGAATATGTCCCAAACAAAGCCTACCATTTAAAATAATTAATTAATCATATTAAGGGAACTTGTTATCTATTTTCTAATATCTGCATGGATTGTGGTTAAAAACTGATATACATTATTCTCATTTTCAATAATTTAATACCCTCTTTTGGATCATTTCATATAGTTCATGTTGTCAATATTGACAATTTTTATCAAGATATAATTGACACATGACACCATGTAAGTTTAAGGTATATAATACATTGATTTGATACATTTATGTATTGGAATATTTTTACCACCCATAACATTAGCTAACACTGCTATCAATCACACATTTAACATTTCATTTTGGTGGTGAGAATTTTAAGGGCTCATTTCTCAGCTACCTTCAGTATGTAATACAGTATTGTTGACTATAATTACTATGTTGTGCATTAGATCTCTAGAACTTATCTTCTAACTGCAAGTTTATGCCCTTTAACCAATATCTCCCCAGTTTCCCCACCCACATTTCCTAATAACTACCATTCTACTCTTCATTTCTGTGAGTTTGATGTTACTAGATTTCATATTTAAGTGAGGTCATACAATATTTGTCATTCTCTGACATATCTCACTTAGCATAATGACCTTAAGGTGTGTCCCTGTTGTCCCAAATGGCAGGATTTTTTCTTTTGCATGGTTGAATAATATTCCTGTGTGTGTGTGTGTGTGTGTGTGTGTGTATGCGCATGTGTCCACACATGCCATATTCTCTATTTTTCTCTTGATGAACACTTAGGTTGATTCCATATCTTGGCTTTTGTGAATAATCTATTAGAATGGCTATCATTAAGGAGACAAGAAGTAAGAATTGGCAAAGATGTGGAAAAAAGGAAACCCCTGTGCACTGTTGGTGGGAATGTAGCTTGGTTCACTCACCATGGAAACCATATGAAAATTCACAAAAAATTAAAAATGCAATAACCAACCTACCCAGCAATCCCACTTGTGGATTTATAGCCAAAGGAAATGAAAACAAGATATTAAAAAGATATATGCACTCCCATATTTATTGCAGCACTATTCACTGTAGCTATGATATAATATACTAGTTTTAAAATAAACACAAGTAGAACATAATGTGTATCTAATTTTAATGTTTTTAAATTACATTAGTTTTATAGGCACTGGATGGATATTGTTAACTTGTGCGAACACACTATCAACTTTTGGTTGTCTTCACTGAGCAAACATTGCATGTTTGCTCTCAATTGTTATTATTTAAAAAATCCCCAAATAGGAAAAGATTACATTAAAATGTTGCTTGTAAAAATAAATTCTAATGAAAAAATTCCAATTATTTTCATTATGTAAGTATTTTGGGTAGACAAAAAGATGAACAATTTAGTCACTTTTTTGGCAAAAAATATAGTTACATTATTTGGTTACCCATTAACATTTATGCTATTAATATTAGCCCTGATTTCTGCTTTTTTAATCTTATCTTTATTATCTATTTTAGATTCTTATAATTACTGCTTTACCTCATTAATTCAATGCACCAAAATAATTATGTCCATAATGGCTTCCATAATTAATTAAAAGTAGTTTTAATATTCTTTCCCTTTTAGTCTTTTAGCAGTTAAGGTTTAATCATATTCACTAAGCTTAAAGCAAACACTAAAGTTATTTTAAATACTTGAATGTCAGACACTTCCCACTCTCTACTTCTCAGTTTTCCTCTCCAGTCAGATTGTCTTTTATATTTACTTCAATCTTCAGCCAAGTCTCTGCCTATATGGTTAGATTTAGTGGGCTCCTGTGATCATCCTTAAAAGCCATAACCTGCTATGCTCCCAGAGGCTGTACTGCCAGTAGTTTTATTATAAAAATTCCAAAGTGTCCTAGGATAGGTGATCACAGTAATTGTGGGCATACATCCAGAAAGCTAAGAGAGAAAAAGATAATTTGGATGCTATTGCTATAAAACAGTAAGAATCTATGGCCACATGATGGAATTCTTAGGTTGGCAGTAAGATTTGCTTTCACTACTCATCTAAAAAACAAAAAAGATACAAAGTTTCAACAGAATCACAAATTAGGTATGTAGAACAATGTTTTTTCAGAATCAAGAGGTATATTTAGGATTCAGAGCATGGATGAAAGCTGTAACAGAACAGCTGGGTTACATGGAAAACAGATTTTTAAAAACCTACTTGTATTTTTAAAAATCTAATGCAACACGTTTATTAATAAATGGCTATCTCAAAGATCTTTGCAGATTATACAATGAGTATATAATGTACTAACTAAAGTTTTCAAAATCAATGTAAGACTGGATGACAGTAAAGCTTGGCCATTAAAGCAGGCTCTACAAACAGACTGCTTAGGTAAAAACCCTGTTTTTTCACTTTTTACCCCTCTAATCTTAGCAAGTCACTTATTAGCTTTGTGTCTATTTCTGTATTTGTAAAAATGTACAAAAATGTGTGTATCAATACTATTTACCTGATTAGGCTGTTATAATAATTAAATGTGTTAAAAGATAAAAAGTATCTAGAGCAGTATATGATATATTGTAAGTAACTTCAAGTGTTAATTATTATTAAATATTAACTTTTACATCACTAAGTATAAATGAGTTAAATCTTCCTGTCATGCTGTAAAGACTTTTGGACTAAATCACAACAAAAAGTCCAACTGTCTACTATTTATAAAGGCCTCACTCAAAGCAAAATGCCATAAAAGGTTAAAAGCAAAGTATTAGAAAAACATACCAGCAAATATGAATGACAACAAAATCAATCATTAAGATAATATAAAAAATTTAAAATCAAATAGCTTTAAACTGAACACACATGGTGATTTAATTTTGATAAAGTATACAGTCCACAATCATGAATCTTTATGTAACAAGTAACAGAGTATTAAGATATAATCTTTAAATATGTTAGAAACACAGAAAAGTTAAAGGATATAGTAATAAGAAATGCAACTCATTTTTATAGAAAATATTTTTGTCCAGAATAAGTAAACCAAAAATAAGTAAGAAATGAGATTGTATACTATATTATTATTAGTTTAATAGTTTCATATGAAACATAGCATTTTATGAAACTTCGTATTTAATAATGAAAGATTAAGAATATTGACTGCATAATATTCCACAAAAATAGTGCTATTAAATTTTTAAAAGTCCAAATTATAAATGTTTTATTTTTATGATTTTATTGCATGGAAATTGTGAAGCAATAATGTAAAGTAAAAAGAGAAAGAAAAACCTTTCAACTATTTGGAAATTATGAAAGTACTCTGGTTCACTCTTATGCTAGAGAGAAAATTAAAACAGAAACTTAAAACTATTTAGCAAAAATATAGCCTTAAAGTTATGCATTTATTCATTAACCCCACATATATTTATGATTCTAGTCGCTGATGTTCTAGTGATGAACAAGACAAACACAACCCCCACTTGAATGGAATAGTCTGGAGAGGGAAGGGAGAGAGGCATTCACTCATTCGCTCACTCACTCCCTCAAAAAACTAGTTAGTTATTAAATCACTGAAGGGGAACAAAAAAGAAAAATACCTGAGAAAACAAAGAATAAAATACAATGATAAATAGAACAGTGATCTAGAGCACCAAAAAATGTAAAAGTGAAATCAATGTAGAACAGCTCCTTAAAAAAATTCAGAAATTTTATACAGTGATTGTGTTAAGAGATTAATCAAAGGTATGCAAAATTAAGAATGAATGATATAGACAATTTAAAATGTATAAGGGAATACATGGCACTCAGTTAATTATTAATTTAACAAATATTTATAGGCCATATGATAAATTTCAGGCACTCTGCTAAGTGTTGGAGATAAAATATTGAGCAAATCTGAAGGTTTTCCTTCCTCACGCAGCTCAAGGTCTTCTGTTGGGCTACAAAAAGTATCTAGGGAAGTAAAATATAATGTGATAAGAGCTGACAGGGATGAAGAGAGGCAATGGATACCATGGACACACCTAAGAGTGGTCACTCATGCTGTTTTTGAAGTTCTAGGGAGGGTTATAGGAAAACATGCATGGGATCTTGGCCAGAGGAACAGCTTGTGAAAAGTCTGTAATATTAGGAAGAACATATTTTATTAGATTATGTAATCAAGATTCAGAGTGCCTAGTACAGAGAAAAGGAAAAATATTTTAAAAGAAAAAAAATGGGCTATATTTGGAACAGAGATCAATAAAAAAGTCTTGTAAACCATCATAAAAGTTTTGTATTTTAACCTTAGTTCAACAGGAAATCTTTTGAGTGACTTGAGTAGGAGACAGATGTGTTCAGATTTAAGATTAAGATAAATACCCTGGCTAGCTACAGAGTCAAAATTAGATTATGAAATTCCTAAAAAGATGGTTCTTGTGTTCCTCTATAAAGTAGTCAGCTAGAATGTAGTGAAATGCAAAAGTAGAGATTAGGGTTTTAGAGGAAGGTGGTGGCAGAAGTCTAAACAATGTACTATTACCTAATTTAATAGAGCTGGTTCTTGATTGAGGGTTATCTGACACCAGCTGAGCTTTACTAACAAAAAATGACATATTCTTTTCCCTTTTTGGCTATTGTTCTTTGTCAGAAACTCTTCCTGGGCATTGTGGAGAAGGGAAAGAAAAGGGAAAGAAAGGAGACTGGCAGAGCAGTATCGTGCCAACCCTGAGTCCCTAGTCACGATGTATTAAATAGAACTATACATCACCCTGATCTCCAAATCATCAAACTAACAATGAACTTAGAGATGATTATAATTGCTACAAGACAGAACTTGTGTCAAATGAAAAGAGATGAGGTCCTATGGAAAAACTGAGGAATATAAACAAGTAATTTGAGTTAAAGGAGTGTGAAGACTGACAGGTCATCAGAAAGCAAGAAGCAAAATGAGTACAATACAGTATCATGTAAACAGCAGAGAACAGGGTTTCATAGAAGTTGTGGTCACTGTGGCCATCAGTAATCTTGGCAAAAGCAAATTCAATGGAGTGATAAAGACAGAAATTCACACTGTAATAGATTAAGATATGGCAGGATTTTTTTTGTTTGTTTGTTTTTTTGCTTTTTGGTATGTGGGTAGCTCCCTGACTGGGAATCGAACCCAGGCCGCAGTGCTGACAGCACCAGGACCGAAGCCTTAAGCCACTACACCATCAGGGAACTCCTATGGCAGGATTTTAAGAAGTCTGGGCAATCAATGTAGACAATTCACTCAAAGGGAGTGATTTTTGAAGCATATGACCGAAGATCCAGAAAGTAAGAGTGACATAGTTAGCCTCATAGCTATCATGCAATTTATAAGACAGATGGGAAATATTTATAATACATATTTATGAATTTATAAGGTAAGAGATTAAAAGATACAGATAGGTAATTAAGAAAAAGAAAAAACAAGGAATATTTCAGAAGGTGCTAATATCATTACTGAAAAATTATTGAAAAGGAATGAAGTATAATATTCAGCTTTTAGATTAACCAAAATTAGTTATTAATAACAAAGTCATGGTGGCAAGTATAGGTAAATAAAACTGTTGATGAGTTGGTAATTGTTAAAGACATTTTTGTAAGGCAATTTGGCAGTAACAATCAGGCCTGTAAACACTGAAATCCAATAATCCATAAACAGCAATCCTATAAATCTACCCTAGAGAAATATATGCTAATTTCACTATTGTCTGTAATAGCATGATATTGAAAAAAGCCCTCGGTAAGAAAGGGAATACACCTTGTAAGAAGGTTTGTTGTGAACAGGTGCAGAGAAATAGATGATAGAGGGGACGAGACTCAAAGTAACGAAGGGCAAGTTTGTTTATAATGGGGGATACTTGTAGAAGTTTAAATGAGGAAGGAACAATAAACAGATAGAAATACAGAGGCTGTGGATAACAGACCAAGGCAGAAGTCAATGTAATCCCAAACACGAGCAGAAGAGGCACTTTTTAAGAACTGTGATATAGGAGGGAAGAGAAGAGGATAGGGGTACATGCCAGTACAGTTACTGATTTGGTGACAAGAGATTGAAAAGTCTCATAGCTGATGGTGTCTATATTCTCTACGATTTAAGAAGAAAAGTAGATTAGTTAGTGAGAGTTGGAGGAGACGTAATTAAATTAAATTGTCGGGAAGTGAAAAAAAAAAAAAAGAAATAGCCAATGCAAACAACGAAAACTAGATAATTATAGTAAAATATAGAAAGTGTTAATTCTAATGGCATCAATCTAGGGTTAGTTTTGTCAACAGTTAATAAAGACAAAGAAAGAACTTGTACTAAGTAAGGACAAGGAGAAGGGAATTGAGGACATACTGGAGAGACAGTGGTTAAAATGGTATATTAAGGAGTCAAAATTAGGTAAAAATAATTGGAGATGAAACAGAATCAATGGAGAGAAAGTATAGAATTCTCATAGAAATGGAGTCTCAATACATTTGCAGACTAGGCGATAGACTGAGTGACTGATCTCGGAGAAGGGCAAGTTGCAGAGGGTGAGGTGCGTTAGTAAAGTTACAGAGTTGGTATTTCCCGCTGATAACAAAATCCAAGGTATGACTAACATGCTCTTTGAAGAGAATACTATCCTAAATACATAAAATGGTCCATCCATCCTAATTACTAGTTTAATTTTCAGTTTAAATAAAATTCCTATGCAACTGAAAATATTGTCAAAGTGGTTATGATAATGTTTTCTACTTTTTTTGAGAAGAACAAAGATTTTAAAAATAGATTTTATTTTTTATGGATGTTTCAGGTTTACAGCAAAATTACAAAGAATTCCCACATACTCCTTTCTCTCCTCCAACCCCACAGTTCCTCCACTATCCACACTTCCCACCAGAATGGTATATTTGTTACAATTGATGAGGCTATGTTGATACATCATCAGCGAAAGCCCATAGTTTGTATTAGGGTTCAATCTTGGTGTTGTACAATGTATGAGCTTTGGCAAATATATAACACATATATTAGTAAGTATGTATTATGTATTATTGTATAAACATATCATACAAATATATAATACACGTATGTATCCATCATTAATTATGGTCTCATGCAGAATAGTTTTACTGCTGGGAAAAAACTCTCTGTGCTCTGCCTATTCATTCTTTTCTGCTTTCCCTGTAGCCTGGCAACCATCTATCTTTTCACTATTTCCACAATTTTGCTTTTTCCACAGTGTCATATAGTTGAACGCATACAGTATGGAGCTTTTTCATATTGGCTTTGTTCACTTAGTAATACACATTTAAGTTTTCTCCATGTACATTTATGGCTTGATAGCTCATTTATTTTCAGCACTGAATAATATTCCATTGTCTAGATGTACCATGATTTATTTATCCATGCACATACTTAACAACACTTTGGTTGCTTCCAAGTTTTGGTAAAATGAATTGAGCTGCCATAAATATTTACATGGAGGCTTTTGCGTGGACATCAGTTTTAATTTTTTGTGTGTGTTTATGTGAAGGAGTGTGATTACTGTATCCTATAGTAAGAGTACATTGTTTTGTAAAAATCTGCCAAACTGTCTTCCATAGCGTTGTACCATTTTGCATTCCCACCAGCAATGAATGAGAATTCCCATTCCACATGCTGACCAGAATTTGGTACTGTCAGTATTCTGGATTTTGGCCATTCTAATAGATGTGTAGTGGTATCTTGTTGTTTTAACTTGCAATCACAAGTGATGTTAAACATTTTTTCAAACCTATTTGCCATCTACATGTCTTTTTTTGTGAGGTATTTTTTAAGATCTTTTGCCCATTTTTAATCAGGCCATTTATCCTCCTACTGGTGAGTTTTAAAAGCTTTTTGAATATTTTTGATAATAGTCTTTTATCAGATAAGTCTTTTGCAAATATTTGTTTCCATTCTGTGGCTTGTCTTCTCATTCCCTTGACAGTGTCTTGGAAAGCAGAATTTTTTCATTTTAATGAAATCTAGCCAACCAATTATTTTGATTATGGATTATATCTTTGGTGGTATACCTAAAAAATCATCACCAATCCCAAGTTATGTAGAACTTATCCTATCTTATCTCTAAGACTTTTATAGTTTTTCAATTTAGTTTTCAGTGTATGATCTACTTTGACTCATTTTTGAGAAGGTTGTAAGATCTGTGACTATATTTATTTTATTTTATTATATTTTTATTGCATGTGGACATTCAGTTGTTCCAGAACTATGTGTTGAAGGCGCTCTCTTTTCTCCATGGTTTCTTTGTCAGAGATCAGTTACTTATATTTGTATGGGTCTATTTGTGAGTTCTCCATTATGTCCCAATGATCTATTTGTCCATTTTTCACCAGTACCACATTGTCATAATTACTGTAGCTTTATAGTAACTTAGAAGTTGGAGTGTGTCAGTCCTCTGATTTATTTTTTATCCTTGAATATTGTGTTGGCTGCCTTGAGCCTCTCCATATAAACTTTAGAATTCATTTGTCAATATCCACAAAATAACTTTCTGAAATTTTGATTCAGATTATGTTAAATGTAGATTAAGTTGAAAAAAACTGACACCGTGACAATATCGAGTCTTCCAATCGAGGAAATTGAAATGTATCTCCAGTTTAGTACTTTGACTTCATTAGAATTTTGTAGTTTTCCTTTATGGATCTTATACATGTTTGTTGGATTTATGCTCAGTGTTTCATATCTTGGGTGCTAATGTAAATGATATTGTGCTTCTAATTTCAGATGCTAATTATTCATTGCTGCTATAGAGAAAAAAATTGTGTATTGATTTTGTATTCTATAACCTTGCTACAATTGCTTTTTAGTTCCAGAATTTTTTGTTGATTTATTTGTATTTTTTACATAAATGGTTATGTCACCGGCAACCAAAGTTTGATTTCTTTCTCCTCATTCTGCATAGCTTTTAGCTTTTAATTTCATTTTTTTGCCTTATTGCATTAGCCAGGATGATGTTGACAAGTAACAAGAGGGAATATCTTTTTGTTCCTGGTTTTAGCAGGAAAGCTTCTAGTTCCTCATCATTAAGTATGATGTTAGAGAACGAATAAGTTTTTTAAAAGAAAAATTCCAATGGAAAAATGTGATATAGAAAATGTATTAACTGCAATACAAAGTTAATATAAAGGATGAATTTTCAGTAAATACTGCTAGATAAACTGGGTAGCCATACTGGAAAAAGTTAAATGAAATAACGTCTACCTTATATCACATACATGAAGTCAAATCTAGATGAGTGTGTGTGTATATATATATATATATATATATATATATATATATAATTTTTTTTTTTAGAATGTAATATAAGGGAATATCTTCATGACTGTGGTAGCCAAATATTTCTTTAAAAAGATACAAAAAGCATATCACAACCAAAAATGATTAAAAGATTAGATTTAAAAAATTTAAAAATCTTCTATTAAAAGTAGAAAAAACAAACCATGGAGTGGGAGAAGATATTTAAATCCCATGTGATTAATGTTAAATATTTATACAGAATATTTCAGTAAGTCCTACTAATAAATAAGAGAAAGATGACCTGCAAAAAGAATACATGTGAGTTTTAAATAGGAACTTCCCACATAAACATACACAAATGGCTAACATCATTAGTCATTGAAAAAATACTAATTTAACCCACAATTAGATTCTACTACATGTTCATTGGAATGGCTAAAATTAAAAATGAGCAACAGCACTGTGCATAGGGGTTGATGCATATGAACAGGAAGTCTCTTCCGGAGTGACTACAAATGATTCCATAACTCTGAGAAACAAATTGGCATTATCTACTGAAGTTGAATATACATATATTATATTATCAATCCATTCAATGAATAGGTGTGTACATACCCAAAGGAAATGTGTCCACATGTACATGAAATAAATGTTCACTGAAACATTATTTATAGTAGCCCAAAACTGAGAATACGTAAAGTGCATCATTATTTCAAACAAACAGGCAGGTATACTCAAACAATGGAAACTATGCAAAAATTAACATGGATAAACTGAATCTCATAAATATAATATTGAGTGAAAAAAGCAGACATAGAAAAGTCTTACTCTATGGTATTCAAAAATGGGCAAAACTAGTGGTCAAATTAGTAATTTTCTTAGGGAATAAAAAGATAGTGGTGATGGGGGGTGGGGACATGAAGAGGTGCCTGGAGTGTGACCAATGTCCTCAAATCTTGACCAGTGTGTTAATTATATAGATATTGTCTTTGTGATAGTTTATGCAGCTCTACATTTTTTTGTGTTCTATATGTGTTATAATAAAAGCCAAAAATATCTAATAACAAAAATATAAGAATTATACCTATTTGATAAAGTGTTTTTATAATACCAGGAACTTTTAAAATCAATAAAAAGACAAAACTCCAGTGGAAAAACAGGCAATGTAAACTACACAGGCACTTAATAAAAAAACACCAAAATACATTTGAAAGAAATGTTCATCCTTATTAGAGCAACAAAGCTAGTCTGTATGAAATTGAATATCAAGATGTTTTTTTGAACTCTTGATAGTTAAATAATGGAAAACATTACTTTGTATTGTTAATAACAAAAAAATGAAAAGCAACTTACATATCCATTAACAGAAAAACAGATAAATGGTGGTTTATTTATAATGTAATAGGTTTTCACAGTTAAAGTTAATAAAGCAGATATCTACTTATAAGCATAGATTAACCTAAAAATATAAAACCCACAAGCCTGAACAAAAAAAAAGCAAGTTGTGGAAGGATACATTTGGTAGAGATCATTTACGTCAAATTTAAAACAATAAAAACAATTATATATGTAGTTTTGAATTTAAATATATATATGAAAATTACAAGAGCATGCACAGAATGATAAATACCAAATTCATAGAATAATTACTTCTATAGAACAAAAGACAGAAGTGGGATTGGGAAAAAGGCACACACATAATAGCTTCCTCTGTCTCTAGCTTTCTTTCTAAATAGACCGTCATTCTATTATTAACCATCCTTTTTTTGGTAAGCGTTGAAAAGTTTTTAAGTAATAATACAATTTTTACATTTTCTGAAGTCTTGATTCCTACAGGATAAAAATTTAAATTTAGACCTGGTTGTCCCACTGCTTGGGAAAAACCACTACATGGATTTTTTAGTTACACAAATATAAAGCCTTAGCTCTTGGGGCATATTTCAATATGATAAAGTAATTGATCTAGATTGAGAAAATAAATGTCCTACTTATCTCTTCCAGAGACATATAAATCTGTTGTTTCTTTTAGCAAAAGCACATATCTTTGGAATTTGGATAAAATGTTAGTTTTTTTACCTTGATTAAGATTATTGAATGCCAATAGATAATCACTCTATCTCCAAATCACTAAGGACTGCAGAAAATCTAGCTTTGCCTTGTGGTACTATTTACCCTCTGTAACTCAGAAAATATTGATTTATGTCAATTGAATTTTGATTTAATTTAATTGTACTTTAGAAATTTTATAAGTTGTAAATAAACTGGTTCCTGTGGTTGGGGCTGGAGTTCCCCTGAAGAACTGTCCATTTCCACTTTCAGCTATACTGGAAAGAATTTTATCTTCCGATTGGATCAGACATCAAGGTAAGGGTAAGAGCTCTGCCTTTCTCAGGGGTCCAAAGGGCAGCAAGCCCGGACTCTGATTTATAGAGATTTCTCTGAGCATTTCCAAGAATGGCAGACAAGTCTGTTTCTGTCCAGAAGAGGCAGACCAGGAACCAAGAACTACCCAAAATGTACTGTTGAAAATGATGTGAGGCCAGTCCTGAACCTCTTATCTATTAAGAATAACCACCTTTAAAAGAGCTGTAAGGTTCTAACTCTTGAGTATTATTAGTATCTTTAGTTTTCACTTGCTACATTGAATAGTAATATGGTTCCTGATATGTTATGGGAATTACTTTTAAGGTCTCTCCTACACTTGAACAAAAAACTCATATGATTAGAGCATTGTTCTATTCCCTGAGACACAAAGCCTCTTAATCCATTACAGTTTTTTTTTAAATCATTTCCACCCCAAAGTCAGTTTCTAAATAGTTCTCCAGAATCTGTTCAATTTGAACATTACATCAAGTCTTGGGTTTCAATGAGAGCCAGCATTTCCTAACCTTTAAATATTTATGTAGAAATCCATAATTTCTTCTGTTTATAAAGTAACTATAGGTTGTCCTAAGTCCATATCAGAGATGCTAAGGTTAAACAGAATAATGAATTATCTTCAAATTATAAGAAAAAAGACAATTTTTTTCTTTTCATGATGTTTTTGAATAGATTTGGTCCTGAACCAATTGGAAAACCATATATATATATATGGCATTTGAAGAATAACTGTAATGAAAGTGGTTTACTTGTAGACAGGAAAGTTGTGTCCTAAAACTAGTGCTAAGTAAATACTGAGTTAGAAAATAATCTACTTTCTGTATGACGTATATTCTCATAGAATATATTTGATAATTAGTAAACTTAAAAAGGTAGAAAGCACATCACCTGCAGTTATACAGAATGAGAAACTGCTATACATAAGGCACTACTAAAATGCAAGGTGAGTAAGGCAGGATTTCTGTGTTCAGGGAAGTTCTGTGTCTAATTTCAGACTAAGCCATGTACACAGATAGATAAGGTAAAACATAACATAACAGAAGTTCTAAAAAGGATATAAATAGAAAACTAGAGTTCAGAGAAGAAAAAATTATACATAATAACCCAGTGAAATTTTGGGAAAAGCTCAGGATTCAGATAGACACTCAAGAATCAAAAGCATTTAATTAGGCACAAATAGGATGGAAAGGACATTAATGCCACATGAGCAGGTAAGGGGCCGAGACAGTGCAACACGAGTTAGAAAACCAGTGGTCCAGCCCAGTAAGGGCTTACAGAAAATACATGGCAGTAAGGGAGGAAATACCAAGTCATAGGGAGAGGCTTGGGGTACATTCCAAGTTGAATTGTTACATGATTCAGTAGACTTTTGAAGGGCACTGAACATCTGAACAATGGAAGTTATGAGTGGGAAGAATTGGAGTAAAGCAAAGAGAAAGAGAAATGCAGGTGAATTTTGTAGCATAATTAGCACAACAGTCCTAGAGGAGGGTGATGAGATCCTTAATGGGCAGGATGGCAGCAAATAAGAAGTGAGATTTACCTCTTCCAGAGGCTGAACTAGCTGGACTGGTTGATACTAGACTGGTTAGAAAGTCTGGTACCGACACATGTTTACAAATAAACATGATAGAACATGACAAGGCAACGTGCAAGTTACAACTTTAAGAGTAGAAAAGTAAACACCATACTCTAGTAAAGAAATTGAGTGTGATGATGGAACAACTATGATATTTCATCCAGGATATTTTCCAGAGAAAATCTCCTATATGCATCTGAGTAAAGGACATAATCTAAATTCAGTTCTAAAGATTTCCTAAAATCCTAAGATTAAAAACAATCTGAAGTTAGAACAGAGAATCTATAAAAAACTAATAAACTTTAATGGAAAATCAGATGGCCAAGCTTTGATTTGAGACATTTTTCTACAATGGAGTATAGGAGAGTGATAAGAATAGAGACACTAGAAGCGGATAAATTTAAGTTGGAATTGGGTAAATCTAGGTTTAATTTCTGGTATGAGAGAATGCTGGGTAAGTTACCATCCTGCACATCATTTTCTTCTTCTGTAAAATGGAGAGAACACAACCTCAGGGAATTCTTTTGAGTATTACTCTAAATATAAAAATAAATCATCTGTCAAGGCCAATTCATAGTGAGGGCTCAATAAATAGTAATTACAGAAGAAGAGGATACATATTTAAAAAAAAAAACAAGCACATACCAAGTAGAAATGAAAATGAAATAATGAGAACAATCCTTGTGAGGGGAGAAATATTGTGAAGAACTTTCAAATTATAGCCACATTAAAATAAGAAAAGATGAAATATTGCCATTTGCAACAACATGGATGGACCTGGAGATCATCATGCTTAGTGAGATAAGCCAGACAGAAAAAACAAAGAACTGTATGACTTCACTCATATGCGGAATATAAAACTGAAAGCAAAGAAAAAAAAAGAAATGAACAAACAAACAACCCATGGACACAATCAATAGTTTAATGTTTATTTGGGGACGAGTGGGTTAGGGAGGGGAGAAAGGGGAGGGGGTGGGAGAGGAGGTGGGGGAGCTAAATATAAGGTGATGGAAAGAGAATTCACATTAGGTGGTGAACTTATTATACATCAAGCTGACAATGCACTGTAGAATTGTAAGCCTGAAACCTATGTTATCCTTGCTAACAGATGTCACCCCAAGAATTCTAACAATAAAAATGAAAAAAAAAATTAGTTACAATTTCAAAAACAAAAAAATAGTGAGAAGAGTGGCATTATTTAAATTTTCGCAAATTTATTTAAAGTTGGTTTAATATAAGATAAATGGATTTTCATATCTGTTTGTTCAAATTAAGAAAATTTAGACAAATAGTTGGAAAAGGAGGGAGTATTTTGAGATAATGTTGCTAATTCTTCTTTAATACTACATGAAAGCTACTTGTTCCTTAAAGGCTCATTGCAGTATAGAATCTGAAATCATTTCAATGAACTTTTAATCTTCTGTTACTGAAATCCGTAGCTCTGTCTTACACTTTGAATGGACAGTTTACAAATATATAATTTTGTAATATGATGCATTGATCATTTAGGAAATACTGAATCACTGAGTTATACATATCTTCTAAATGCCAACATATTTCGTTATACTAGTCACTATCACACCAATCTCATCAGAAAAGTGTTTACACATTGGGAAGCATTCCAGCTCATAGTGGCACAAACAAGTTTTCCAAAATTCTAATTTTCACTGGAAATTTTACCATTTGCCACAAAAACTGACAGTGTTGTCCTTGAAATAATTGGCTCACTTTGTTAATTTTTGAGGAAATTTATGACAAATAGCAAAGTCTGAATTATCTGCTCTTTCAAGCAGAAATAGTATTCCAGAAAAAGTAAATACAAGTTCAACTTGAAACTCACACGATAGAACAAGGGCTCTCCCTTGAGACAAGCATTGTACTTCGGAGAGCAACAGAAGGGCTTTTTGCAGAATTCCTGTTTCTTCATGCAGGCTATGAAAGAGAGTTGCACTTAGAAGTCAAGATTTATTAAAATAATTATTCTTCCTTTATCAAGGATATTCTTAAAAGGAACTGATGATATTCCATCTGCAAATGAGTGGCTGTGAAGAAGAGTGACTACTATTACAGTTAATGACACAGCTTTGATTTGCATGAAGACATCAGTTTTACTCCTCATTGCTTTTTTACTATCAGTGCAATTGTCAACATACTGAAAAGACATAGAATGTTTACTAAGAGTAAATTTGTTATAGACCTGTATACTTGAAACCCATGTAATTTTACTAACCAATGTCACCTCGATAAATTTAATAACAAGAAAAAAAGAAAAACAACGAAAAATGTTTTGAACTTACAGGCCACCAAAGATGTGTGGACCATGATTTGAAAACTGCTGGTCTAGAAATAGTCACAGATGAATGAGACAGGGGTCTGTGAAGTGCACTAGAGCAGAACCTGCATACATGCCACCCTCTCCAACCAGAGAGCTACGCTGGACTGAGGCATGAGTTAAGAAATAAACTCTGTTTACGCCACTCAGTGCTGAGGTTGTGTATTGCAGCCTCTCTGATTTAGAAACTAATATAATGAAGTTAGATGTTGCCATGACAAACACTAAAACACGGGCTAATGCTAAGTTTTGGGTCATACATGGCAAAGACAGAGCTCTGAGGCTGGAAAGCCCTATTCTGCCATTGAAAACATTTGGTAGAACTACCACCAGTGATACCTATGGAAAGCAGGCACCTGCTCATAGAACCTATAGCTCTAGGTGAAGTAATGTGAAAAAATTAACATGATCTGTGTGTTAGATGCTATTGCTATTTCAAGAATACTATGAGAAAGACATAAGTTTAAATAGAATTGGCGAGCTTGTTGGCAGAAATGATAGGGAGGAGAAAGTCCATAAATTTGAGGCCTTGAAGAAATGCTGAAGACAAATACTTCTAGGCTCCAAGCAATAGGAAATAATACCCCTCACCGCCCCCCCCCCCCAAAAAAATAGTCTCTGGTTGTCAAAGGCCTAGTAAATCTTATGGCAAAGGTCAGACTCAAGATACAGCATCCCCAGCCATGTCTGATGACCTAACGTAGAAGTAAAGAGAAATTGGCATGTGTAGGAAAGAACTTTGGGTTTGGGTAGAGTTACTGACATAGAGTTGACTAGAATCAAATAGATAAAAATTCTATTAAGTTTTCAAGGGAGTTTTATGGCCAAAGAAATCAGGAGTCTCAACTAGTTGGTATTTAAAATAAATCTCTGCCCCCAATACTTACATGTGCCAAAAGCAAGCTATGTATACCTGCTGTGTTCACATCAGATCTGGCCGTGGAGGCTAATAGAAAAAGAATAACTTCCCAGAGCCTGGAGCCAGGGGTCTTAGAAAAAAAAAAAAAAGTGTGTTCTCAGAATTGAAGTCTAATTAAGAAACGTCCCTCTCACCCCCATCACAGGAGGGGGTCTTCACATCCTACTAGTCATACTTCATAATCATTATGTGCTGGTGTTTTCCATTCTTTCTCTACCTAAAAACACATTTCTATTATTATATTATTTTTCTGATTATGCTCCATCACTGTATACCATTGTTATTTATGAGGTTGTGGGTCACATTTTATTTTAGTCCTTAGGCTGCTGGTCCACAAAGAAACACACCCAGGTCCCATGGAGGGCACTGGCTATCACCCAAGTATTGGCCCTCGGCTTTGATCTGGATGCAGTGACTGAATGGGACTTAGGGTTGCCTTTCTGGAGGAGGAACTAGTATGTCCCCTGCATAGGAAAAAGTGTGAAACAGATATGTGATGCTCCTAACAGTGGATTATAACAGGCACAGCTACTGCTTATCAATGTCCATGCTCTCCCCTTCTTCCTGAGCAAAGTGGGAGTATATTTTCCATACTCCTTTGGCATGAACTTGGGAATTAAATTTAGACAATGGAATGTGAGTGGAAGTAATGTGTGCCAATTTCTGTACAAAAATACCTCATTCTCTTTATCCATCTGTTAGCTGATGCAGAAAATTCCTAGGATTTAGAAGGAGAAGATGCAAAATTTAAAAAAATAATTAAAAAAATAAAAATAGAAGGAGTCTGGATCCCAAATGACTGCTTTTGTAAAGTGCTCCCCATTGACCTGCATTAGACTTTGAAAAGAGTGTGAAATAAACCTTTTTTAGAACAAATATCTACTGATATTTGGGGATTTTTTTGCTGTTAACAGTAGTTAGCTACCCTGACCATAAGTGGTGATATGCTAAGTCCTGCAGATAAAATAATTTCCTCCAAGTGTAGACACAAGCCCCATGAGCTCTCAAAGCATTTCTGATTGACTCTAAGTATTATATAATATATAACACACACCTCAGCTCACAGACTTTTTGGCATCACCTTCTATCTCATTGTTGAAGAGTTCTTATAAATAATACTCCAAAGATAATGCTGGCTATTTTTTTTAAACTGCAGATTTAATAACTATTACTTGAGAACCTACTATGTGCAGTTATAGTAGGTGCTGGCGATACAATGATAGCAAGTCTGGTGCGATCCCTCCTCTCATATGTGTATAAGTGATAAGTATGCTTTTGCTGACTTAATTTTCATTCAATTTTATCTTCTCGATTTATGTTCAATAAAATCCTAGCCTTGCTTAAAGCTGAACTTTAATCTCTTGCTGGTGCCACCTATATTCCAATATAATAAGGACATCCATTCAACTATCATAGCTATAAGTAAAAAGTATTTTAAAAAAGGGCACTAACAGTGAAACTGGACACCAGACAGTCATAGGTTGTGGTACTGATCAGAAATTAGATCTCTTTGTCATGTAGCTTGGGACAAATAAATATATAGAATTAAAAATGCAAATATAATATAGAAATTAAATTTTTTTCAATGAACAATGAATAACCTTGACTTGTAGCATTTAAACATTATCTAGTGGTTTAAAGTTAGAACATGTTCTGACAGAATTTCTCTCTCTTTCCTGCAGTATGTTCTGAACTTCAAAGTCTCACTGGGCATGAAGCAGTTCATTCGGGAAAGGTTCTTCAATGACTCTCATTGCTCCTACTCTGGCTCCCTCCTTGTCACTATGAACATGTCTCTTCCACGCTAAAATTCAGGCCATTTTATTTCTCGGAAAAGCTGGCAAAGCTAGCCTACTGTGGCAACATATCTTTAAGGTAGAACCCAAACTAACCTTGGTCATTCATTAGCAATGTGGAGTATTTTAAGTGAAATTTCGTTTCAATTGCGCTTTCTAAGCTTTAGATTATTATTTTTCACAATCATAAGGTCTATGAATGTATCAAGTATAAAAGTTTGGTAAAAAACTTTCCCATTAAGCTTTCTATATTATAATGATAACTTTAAATAAAAAACTAGTAAGTTAATTGAGGAATTAAACACACAGGATTTGAAGGTTTCAGTACCCTTTTTATAGTGTATTTTACTAAACATTTGATTATAAGGGTACTGTTATGGACTTGTATGTGTTTTATTTTAATATAGAATGACTGACCTATTGAATATTTTAGAATATAACTACAAACATTAGCCATACATTTTATAATAACCTGGATTTTACTGCTAAAAATCTACTTTCTAGGTATCTAAAATTGACATTAAATTGTTTTTACTGCATGATAATTATAACCATAATGGTTATTTTGAATCTATTCAATTTTTTTGGAAGCTTCTTAAAGGCAGATATTAAAAATTATACACTTTTTATACCTTGCAATGCTAGCACAACACTGCTTTCCTAGGTGGCACTTGAGAAATACTGACTGATTTTGATTGTCACATTTAAATGTTGCCTTGTTTATTAAATAACAGTAAATTAATAGTTTCATTAATAAGAATCTCAGTAGTACATCATTGGTGATTAAGTCCCATCCTCTGACCAGCCCTAAGTGACCTAAATTTCTTGTCTCCTCTTCAGTGAGGGTGTGAATCGGGTGTGTGTGTGGTAGGTGGTGGAATGGCAGAAAGTGATTGCTTCATGATTATTGGGGATTTTCTCAATTCAGTGGGTGGTTATAACAGTGTTTAAAAAATTGTTCACAATTATACTTTTTGTGCTAAAATAGAGATTTTCATTAACTTCATAGTAACACGAACCTTCGTTTTCTACCACTGAATTTTTTGCATTCTCCCTCTCAAATTTCTTGCTTCGTTAATATATATATGAATATATATTATATATAAATATATATGTGCTTTCTCATCTCATTTCAAGAATGTGTTTAGCTTTAAATAAATAAGCTTATAGTAGTTTAGATAAGTAATGTTCTATTTTTCCTCACATTATTAAAATTCTGAAAGTGGAAAGCTGTTGCTATTGATTTAATATTCCATGAAGTCAGCTCCTTGAACTCTTGTTATTATTTTGAGTTTTTCCTCAAGATGGCTACTACAGATTTCTTTCAAAGTAGTAAGAAGGGAGAACGAACAACATCAGTAAGCATCCTCTGCTTCTTTAACTGAGAAAGCAAAACCATTTCAAGAACCATCCTACCTCCACGTCTTCTGCTAATGTTCTGCAAGGGAAGCTGAGAAACAGAGAAATTGTTTCTGTTAGCCCCTATACATCTAAATGATAAAGAAGGGCACTAAGAGTATTTGGTGCAAAAGTATTTATAGTTTTTTATAAAAAAATATTAAATTGCTGATAAATATCTAACAAATGATTTTAAAGCAGGATCTATAGTCTGGCACATTTATATTTAATCTGACTATTTTATGCCAAGTATTTGGCTAAGGATAAAGAAATGTAGAAGAAAACTACCCCAGGCTCTTGCAAAGACCGAATACGGTATGCCTGAGCTAGTTTTTATCCTACCCAGTGGGATACATTGTGGAGATGTTTACGTGTTACACTGAGAGACATCTTATAATATAACCTATGTCTAGCTTCCAAATTTGTGGTAAATTGTTTCTAGTCATTCAAGTAATTAGAGTTGCCTGGTGTTATTAAGAATTCGACTCATTGCCACAGTAAGTAGATTAGCTGCATTTTACAAATGAGATAGATCACATAAGTTGTTCAATTTCTGTATCCCTCAAGTCACGCAGAAGTTAATAGGAAAGCCAAGATAAGTAATCAGTGCCAAGAAAGGGCACATGAATGAAGACAATGAAAGTCGCCCAAGGGCAGGTTAAATTGGTCCTGTTCCTTCTTGCACAGCCAAAATTGGTGTTTGGTCAGTGACATCAATGCACCACAGAGGCCAGGAAAAATGAGGCTTTTATCTGCCTACAGCCCTGCTGGGTAAGAATGAACACCTTCCCCTAGCTGATCTGCACTCAGTCTTAGTGGCATAGAGAAAGGAGTAATACACAGTTATCACCTACTTCAGGGTTGTATTTCAACTGTATTTAATATTACCTGAACTGTATTAACAATGGGATTGGGTTTGAAAACTGTTTGTTATAATGAACAGTTTATGATTATGCTCCTGAGTATTTGTCTTAACAATAAAGTTCTCTGAGAAAAGGACCTGTTTCAGCCCATTCATTTTATGTTGTTGTCCCTCAACAATATGAAATTTGTTTTATATTTATAGTTGTTTTATATTCAAGCACAAAATTAATCAACAAATGCTCTTGATAATGTAAGTAAGCCAATACAATTTTCCAATAGTTTGTGTATGTATGTGATGTATCCATGGATATATCTTAATTAACATGGAATAAAATGTGAATCAGTTTGTCGAGAACAGAGCTATTAGATGTAAATTTAGGTGAATGTTCTCCAAATTATGAAACTTTATGAATGATAATACCATGTTGTCACAATCATATGTCGGATATTTGTATATTCCTTCTCATTATTCCTTAATGTTTTTAGGCTTTTAATGACTATCCATGATTGGTTTTCCTTTTCTCTTCCTCTTGGATATATATGGTTTTTCTGCCATTCATCCTGTAAGCATTACCTAATGATACTAGGAAGACATATTTCCAGAATAATTTCTTTTCAATAGTTTCTTCTCATAAGTCAATTATAATGGTTTCAGAAAAATTCACCATCTCAGAAGTTATCAAAATGCTTACATTTGCTGAATTTAGAAAACTATTGCTTTACTCAATATTTACAAATATGCATTCACTTAAGCAGCAAACATTACAAATCAAATGGGCCCACTACATGCTAGTCAGTGTGCTAGGGCTGAGAATACAACAGTGAACAAGACATACTCCTTAACCAATTGTATAAACAATCAAAAAAGGCAATAAACATAATACAGTGTGATCAATGGCTACATTTCAGAGACACCTCTTGCAGACCGAAAGATGATGATTGGGGTGAAAACTGAAGGGTGAGTGAAAGTCCATTAAGTGAAGATGATGGGGGAAGGTAAGATTGTTTTAGGAAGAGGAACCAGCATATAAAAAAGTCAACAAGTAAAGAAGAATATGTTAAATTAGAGAACCTGAAGTTGTGTAAGGTAACTAGAGCTTACAGCATCAATAGTGAAGAGATTAGTCTTGGCTTTAGCATTTACTTGCTTTGTGATCTTTGGCAAATTCCTTAACTTGGGTAAATTATTTAAACCTCTGAGCCTCAGTTTCCTCATATACAGTAGAGATCATGATATTCTCAATATAGAATTGTAAAAATGACTCTGTGTACATACATTTTACAAAGTTAGGTTAAAAACATTGGAAATTTGTTAGGCAAATTACATTACCTGGTAGAAAATACATAAACTAAATTAAGAAAACAGTTTATCACACTAATGGTATAAAATTCCTGACCTGTTCCTTTATTATGGATATTCCCTTAAGTCAAAAGAAAACTTCTATGTCAATAACAAGAGTTTCAGAATAAACTAAATCTTCACATTAAAAATATTTTATAATGGCTTATTTTAAAGCCATGCTGTGGCCACTTTCTAGTAATTAAACCCTGTATATTAAAGTGTATCACAGAATATCCAATAACTTATTCTTAAATGGTTTATAATCTTAATTTACACATATTTAAATATTTTCCAGGTATCAAGATATTAACTCCAAAATAATAATACAGAAAAATAATTTAAAATTTATCATGTTACGATAAGAAGAAAACATAAGTGATAATTTTTTAATCTTAAAGCAGATTAAGGTTTGATATAGTCACTTTACTAAATTCTTAAAAAGCTAAATTATTCTATTTGATTGCATAAAACACTCTTTGATTATTTTAATCATTATTTTAAAACATTATTTTAATTGCAGTTTGCTGAAATACAGTACTCATTTTTAATGCAATATAAATCAATAATGTTAGATTATAAGAGGAATTATTCAAACACATCATTAAAATGTGGATGACACAGAAATGCAAAGGAAAAATTAAAATGAAAAATACGGTCAATTTTGTCATTTGGAGATTTTAAAATTGTCTTTTCACAAAAATTTATTTGTAACCCCCAAACCAGTATTTGTGGTGCTTTTGTGGTCACTGGTGGACATGTGTATGAGAGAGTGGCAAAACACTTGAGTTGCTCAATATGCATATTTCTGGTTGAGGTTTAAAAAGGTGATGCTTTGTCTTCTTGCTTTACCTCTAATACTTCAAACTTGTGTCCTTTTTGAGATATTTTGCCCTACCTATTTGAATTTTGGACTTTTTGTTGGTGATTTTTGCTCTTTAAAATGTTCCCCAAGTATAGTGCTTAAGTGCTATCTAGTGTTCCTAAGCAAGAGAACACTAGACAGCAATTTATAGAGAAAATGTGTTACATAAGTTTTATTCAGGCATGCGTTATAGTGCTATTGGCCATGAGTTTAATATATATCAAATAAAGTGCCTTTAAATAGAGCACACAAAAAACAAGGTTATATATTGATTGGTTAATAGAAACATTGTGACCAGAGAGACTTGTAGGAACCTAAAGTACATTTCCCCTAGGAGCAAAGATACAGTATTCACTAATTCAGTGTTTGTAGCAACTTTATGAGAACATAATTACCACAAAAAACAAAAATCAACTGTCTCGACATATTTTACCTGTATACAGATCTGGCAGAAGTAATGCCAGACGCTGTACGTGAATGTCTCGCATGAGATGACAGCAATTTGAACATTTCACCTAAAATGTCATATATAGCATCCTCAAATGTGATATTATTATGTTATAGGATTACATGCTTATGATTTTGTAATAAAAAATTTGGTATAGATTAAAAGCTCATAAAAATGGGGCGTTATTTGTGCCTAATGCTGTATTTTAAAATTATTACTATAAAATTAATACTGTAAATATAAAGTAAGCTAAATAAGGCAAAAAAAAGGGCAAATGACAATCTAGGAAATATATTTGCAGTACTTAGAACACCAAAGGTTATCAGCACTACACAGAAAAAAAATAGAAAGATATGTGAAAATAAAATATATTAAGAGCCAAATAACTTTAATTTTGCTTTTGTTAAAATTGTAGTTAAAATCATTGGTCACAAATTTCAAAAACATTAATAAGAAAATAAAAAGAAGTTGTTGACATAAATGTTTTAAGAATAAAAGTACCAGGTTATTCATTACCTTTTATTGTAAATAAAAACAGCAATATTTATGTATATTTGTCAAAATAGTTTAGTTAAATTTATTCTAATTCTATATCTTTTAATCATAAAGTTGAATTTCTTGCCTAAGGTATTAATAAGTCATGATTTTCCTATAAATAGATTTAATAAAATATTTAAGAACTGTTGATGTGTAACTGTGAACCTGAAGATATTTGTTAAAGGAAACTAAATTTGTTAAACTGTTCTGTGTGAAAAATTGTGTTTTTCTTTAAGTATTTCAAATATTTTTTCCTTGGAGATTTAATATATTCACTAATTTTCTAATCGTTTAACCACTCTGTGTTATAAATAATTAAATCAGTATATAAGAAATGTGTTTACATGTTAGATTAGAAATATTTTTTAAAGCACTGTCTTAAAACTGTTCTATGCAAAAAATTAAACATGTCCTTAACCTAACTACATTAAAATACAACAAAATCTTGTTTATTCTTCCACAATGGCAAGTGAACTATTTACAAAACCTGTTCAAAAGGCCAATAATTATGTGAAAAAAATAAATATTACTAGTAATCATAGAAATGGAAAACAATAATGATTTACTAATTTCAGACTATCAGTTTGGAAAAGATTAGAAAAGAAGTAAGGGAAGGAAGGGGAAGAAAATGAAGAAGGAAGAAAGACTAAATAACATCCAAAGACCAATCTTGTCATCAATGAAAATGGGGCAACCTGAAATTGTATACTTCCTGATATGGTACATAGAACCACCAAGAAAATATGCTTGCCAAATAAATAAGTAAATAAAGTCAAACCTAGATCTCACCAAGCTTTTAGATTTAATCACCAGTTCATAGAAAGAAAAAAAAAACACGGAAAAGGGGGCAGGTTACACAAAGCCACAATAGATTAATCAAATCTAGATCATAGACATTTTTTGGGGAAACATTATCTTATTTCTTCAACACATAAACTGCAAGAAAGAATCAGAAAATTATTACAGAGCTCAATTCTTTTAGAGATATACACTGAAACACTTATGCATGAAATAATATCTAGATTTTCTTTAAATTACTACATTAAGCAAAGAAATAGCATAGATCACACAAGAGTAGTAAAATGATCACTGTTGAAGCTGGCTGATGGGCTATATTTGGGTTCATTCTTTCTACTTTTTTATTATTTGCAAAAGTAGTAAAAAATAATTCTGGAAGATTGTTCATAACATGCCAGTACTTACAAAGGACCTCTACAAGTCCTCTCATTTCTAGGCATTCTTCTTTTCTTTTTAATAACTTTTTTAATTTTGCAATTACATTTGACATACAATATTATATTAGTATCAGGTGTACAACAGAGTGATGAGAAATTTATATAACTTACAAAATCAACATTCTAATACATCTGGCACCCATCTGACACCATACATAGTTCTTACAATATTATTGACTGTCTGTCCTATGCTGTACTTTATATTCCTATGACTATTTTGTAAGTATGAATTTGTACGTAATTTCTTCCCCCTTTTTACCCATCCCTCCAGTCCTCCTCCCATCACCCCAACAAATCGAGCACCTATTTGACACCACACATAGTTATTACAACATAATTAACTATATTCCCCATGTTATACCTTACATCCCCATGACCACAAATTTGAATTTCTCAATCCCTACCTCTCATTTCACACACTTGCCCAATCCTCTTCCTCTCTGGCAACAGTCCACATGATTTCTGGATCTATGAATCTGTTCTTTCTGCTGATTTCCCACCCCACCCCCGAACCCCGCCTTTGGATTCCACCTGTAAGTGAAGTCAACTTGCATTCACCTTCATCGTTTGACACACTATTCAGTACAGTACCCTCCATGTCTTTTGATTGGATCTTTTAATTGCTTAAATTGAAAGCAACTGTTGATAGATAGGTAACTATTGACATTTTAGAATTTATATTTTTGCTCCACCCTCCCATCTAACATTCCTTGTAATACTGGTTTAGTGGTGACAAACTTCAGCTTTTTCTTGTCTGGGAAGCTCTTTATTTGTCCTTCACTTTTGAATGTTAGCTTTGCCAGATAGAGAAATCTTGGTTGTAGGTCCTTGGTTTTCATTACCTTGAATACTTTCTGCCAGTCCTTTCTTGCCTGCAAACTTTCTGTTGACAAATCAGCTGATAGTCGTATAGGTGCTCCCTTATAAGTTACTACATGCCTTTCTTTCGCTGTTTTTAGTATCGTTTCTTTGTCTGTAATTTTTGCAGTTTTAATTATTATGTGTCTTGGTGTGGGACTATTTGTGTTCATCTTGTTTGGGACTCTGTGCTTCCTCTACTTGTGTGTCTATTTCCTTCACCAGGTCAGGAAAATTTTCAGCCATTATTTCTTCTAATAAGTTCTCCACCCCTTGCTTTCTCTCTTCTGTTTTTGGTGTGATGCGCATGTTGTTACACATGATGTTGTCCCAGAGGAATCTAAACTATCCTCATTTTTGGGGGGTTCTTTTTTCTTTTTGTTGTTCTGATTGAGTGCTTTCTGCTACAAATCAGTGATTTGTCTTCCAAATCACTGATTCACACCTCTGCTTCATCTAGTCTGGTGATTTCTTCAATTCCATTTTTCATTTCAGTTACTGTATTCTTTATTTCTGCCTGGTGCTTTTTTTATGATTTTTATGTCTTCATGCTTAATATCTCCTTGTTGAAATTTTTACCAAGTTTCTTGAGCATCCTTATAAATATTGTTTTCAACTTTGTCTCTGATAGGTTATTTGTCTCCATCTCATGTAGTACCTTTTGGGGGTGTGTGGTGTTCTCATCTTCTTTCCTTAGGAATGTGCTTCTTTGTTTCCTCATTTTGGCTTCTCTGTGATTGTAGGTATTCTGCTCCTTAACCCGACACTCATTGCTACAGTTTCTTCTGTGGCTTAGTGCTAATACTGAGAAGAGGTGCAGGGGCAAAGGTCTGGAAGAGTGGGTAGAAAAAAGCAACCAGGCTCTATGCCTTTGTTTTCTGCCTAGTGCTGAGGGCAGCAAGGGCAGTGCAGGCTTATGCTTTTCTGTATTTGACTTGCCCTGAGATCTCTGCCCTGAGTACTGGGAGCAGCAATTTTATATGCTGATCAGGCAGGACTGCTCATGGGCAGAGAAGTTCACTTGCAGCCTTTTTTCTCCTTCTCTTTCCTGTACTAAAGTGATGTCAGGTTGTGACTTTTCATCGCTTCCATTGTACCCCCTCTTTCTCTCACAAACCAGAGTAAATTCGGACTGTGACATCACATGGCACCTCCCTGTTTACCTCCTGAAGCCAAAATGAGGTCTGTGTGGCTTCTCAGGGCCCCTGCCTCTGCTCCTCCTTTATTTGTCCTGCAGATCAACTGAGGTCTGGAATGCTCACCCACTACCTTCTTCCTCCTCTCTCCTGATCACAGAGTTCCAAGCAAGGACCCGCAGTCCCCATTTCTGCACTTCTGCCTCCCTCCTCCTCAGTTTGCCCCTCTTTGCCCACCTGCAGGTACTTTGATGCAATGAGTGGGTCTCTTAGCTGTGTTTGTGTGTATGGAATCTTTTTTGAATTATACTTGTTCTATTTGTTGTAACTTATAGGCAAGTTATCCAGGAGCACCTCTCACACTGTCATTTTAGTTGATCTCTTCAACACCAATTCAAATGCCACACTAATTCTCCTCAATTTGATTATATCCCTCATATCTTCAATTCCTCCTTCTGCTTTAATTTCCACAGCCAGGTATGCCAGTCTTCAATCCATTCTCCAAATATATCACATCACTTGTGTGGCTCTCCATTGTTCTTTCAGGGATATTGTCTGTTTGTTGCATTTTCCCAGGGCCTGGCCCATAAGAGTCTAGGCATTATTTTATATAAAAAGTGGGAAAGAATTTTTTTTTTTTTTGCTTTTTTTTTGGTATGTGGGTAGCTCCCTGGTTGGGAATCGAACCCAGGCCACAGCACTGACAGTGCCAGCGCTGAAGCCTTAAGCCACTACACCAGGGAATTCCCAGGGCAAGAATTTTCAATGGTTACTGTAGTGTTGTATATGGGAAAAACATGAAACGACCTGAATATCTGTATATAGAATATTGGTTAAAGAAAATATATATACAAGGCATGACAAAAAATATGGTGAATGTTTAAGCAAAAAAAATTATTACAGTAAAAGACACATTGCCATTAATCCTCCTCAAAATACTCCCCCTCACTTCACTTTGTGAAGCATTTCTAGGAGTCTTCTTTTATGAGTGTCTTTAGTTGTGCTGTCATGGCTGCCTTGATACCCTGAAGCAATTTAAAATGTTTACCTTTAATGGTTATTTTGACTTTGGGGAAGAGCCAGAAGTTGCACGGTGCCAGACCTGGTGACTAAGGTAGATGAGGACACACTGTAATGTTTTTATTTGACAGAAATTTATGTTAATGTGTTTTTTGTGACGCATGATTTACAGCACACTTTAAAACACACTTTCTTGACTTATACACTGAAAACTATAAGACACTATTGAAAGAAACTGAGGACACAAAGAAATAGAAAGATATTTTGTGTTCATAGTTTAGAAGAAATAACATTGTTGAAATGGCCATATCATCCAAAGCAATATACAGATTTGACACAATTCCCATTAAAATCCCACAAATGTTCTTTCAAGAAATAGATTTAAAAATCATCCGATTCATATGGAGCCACAAAGGACCCTGAATAGCCAAAGCAATCCTACATAAAAAGAGTAAGACTGGAGACCTCACACTCCCTGATTTCAATCTATACTACAAAGCATCAATAATTGAAACAGCTTGGTATTGTCAGAAAAAAAGATACACAAACCAATGGAACAGAATAAAAAAACTTAGAAATTAAACCCACAAATATATAGACAAATAATTTTTTACAAAGAAGCAAAAAATATACAAGAGGGAAAAGAAAGCTTCTTCAGTAAATGATGCTGGGAAAATTAAAAAACCACATGCAAAAGAATGAATCTGAACTGTGAACTACCTTAATATCTCAAAATGAACTCAAAATGGATCAAAGACCTGCCCATAAGATCCTAAACAATAAACCATATAGAAGAAAAAAAGTCAGTATTAAACTTACAGACCTTCAGGGAGGACTTTATAAGCCTGGCCTCAAAGGCAAGGAAAGTAAAAGCAAAAATAAATGAATGGGACTTTATCAAACTAAAAAGCTTCTAAACAGCAAAAGAAACCATCAACAAAGCAAAGAGGCAACCAACAGTATAGGAGATCATATTTCCAAACAATGCCTATGATAAGGGGCTAAAATCTAAAATATACAAAGAACTCATACAACTTAACAACAACAAATGATCCAATTAAAAAATGGGCAGAAGACCTGAACAGACACCTCTCTCAAAAAGACATAGAAATGGCCAACAAATATATGAAAAAATGCTCAACTTCATTAGTTATGAGGAAAATGCAAATCAAAACCACAATGAGGTACCACCTCACACCTATGAGAATGGCTGTTATCAACAAGACAAGGAATAACAAGTGCTGGAGAGGATGTGGAGAAAAAGGAAATCTCGCACACTGCTGGTGGCAATGTAAGCTGATACAGCCACTATGGAAAACAGTATGGAGGTTCCTCAAAAAACTAACAATTGAATTACCATAAGACCCAGCAACCCCACTTCTGTTTATCTACCCAAATAAATTGAAAACCTTAGGCGCAAAGATACACGTACACCAATGTTCATTGCCACACTGTTCACAGTAGCCAACTCATGAAAATAACCAAAGTGCCCTTCAGTAGATGACTGGATAATCTGTGGTACATACACACAATGGAATATTACTCAGCTATAAGAAAAGATGAAATATTGCCATTTGCAACAACATGGATGGACCTGGAGGTCAACATGCTAAGCAAAATAAGCTGGATGGAAAAAACCAAGAACCATATGATTTCATTCATATGTGGGATATAAAACTGAAAGCAACAAAGAATCAAAAACTCATGGACACAGTAAATAGTTCAGTAGTTACCTGAGGGTAAGGGGAGAGGGGGAGTTGGGAGGGTGGTCAGTCAAATATATAGTGATAGAGAACTGACTCTGGGTGGTGAACACAATGCAACACATAGATAATATACTATAGAATGGTACACCTGGAACCTATGTAAGTTTTGCCAACCAATGTCACCCCAATAAGTTTAACAATGAAAAAATAAAATATAATAAAACATACCTTCTCTCAACTGTAACTCACAACCTACTGACCGCACCGAACAAGTTGAAACTTGTCACACACTGTTACTAAGCTTTGACATGCTGTTTCCCATATTGAAGATCCTTGCCATTCCATTGGATGGCACTCAGTAGCAACATTCACTGTCACTGTATTTCGTATTACACCTCTTATGTCACCCATTAGAAATTATACTTTACAATGACCGTTCACACTGACTAAAAACTGGGCTTGGAAATCAAGTAAATAGGTTCAAATGATATCTATGCTACCTACTAAGTGAGCACCATTACATGTTACTTAAACCATGTGTCTCAATATCTTCATCCATAAAAGTGGTAACAATAATATTACTAATATTAATGAGATATTTTAAGGGTAAGTGTTAGCAGTGTTCATTTCTTGGTGATGGGATCACTGCTTATTTTTCCTTTCTTTCTTACAATTTTAGAATTTTCCACTGTCTTTTTTGGTCTGTCAATCTGTCTCCATCTCTGTCACTCTCTGTATGTACATAAGTACAAATGAAGATAGACTGACGAAGTTATCCAACCTTTTGATTTCACGCAATAAAATTTTTCTTCAAACAAAATCTGAATATTAAAATTAATTCATGGAACATTTCCTATTACTGTTCTAATTAATCACCCTTATGAATACACACACACACACACACACACACACACATATATATATATGTTATATTTTAAAAATCAAATGATAAAATGTCATGCTATCTGGCTGAATGTACAGAATAGAAGTAACATTCTAAGAATTTTAATAAAGCAAGGTTGACCGAAGGTCAAATTGTGAAGTGCACAGTCTCCCTTCAATCTTATTTCTCTGTTTTTATAGTCTAACTTTTGTATGTCACAAATAAAAAAACTAATGTTTTCATGCTGCCTTTACTAATTGTCAAATATCCGATTATCTGGAAATTTTTCCTATGGAGAAATACCAATTTTATAAATATATTAGACTATATGATCATGCTTTCTGTTAAATTTTATCATTTTCTGCTATATAAAGATATATATGATAATTTAGAAAAAAAAATCCCAGTTTTTATTTTAAAAGTTCTTTAAGTAAAATATTTAATAGACTGCTATGAGATTTGAGGGCTGGATTCTTAGTGTCTTGTTAACTTCTGTATCTCCATTCCCCAGCAAAATGTCTAGTATATAGAAAGCATGTAACGAATATTTACCGTATTTGTTGGAGAAGCTGAAAAGAAACTAAGCAGGAACTGAATATGGGAAGATGATTGGTTTGTGATATTTTTAAAGTTATTTTAGGGTGCTGTGGGATGCTGCCTGGCAGAGCAAGACTCCACCTGAGTGCCTAGCACACATGATCGCCTCCAGCCAGCCAACAGACAAGTGCAACGGAGCATTTCAATGTGGTCCCAGAATTTGCAGGTAACGAGAGATGATGTCACAGTCTTTGAGGTAAAGGCTATGCCAGCAGCCTCCCAGAGACTTGGAATGTGAGAAGGAAGGCTGAAGCAAAGGTGTTGGTTGGCCCAAGCAGAAGATGGCCCAAGAAAGGTACCTTAAAAAGTCCTTTCAGGTTAGTTTTGAAAACATAAAGAAATAAAATAAAATGAAATAAAAATTTCCAAACATTGAAAAATGTCAAGTCACTTGAAGCTAGGCCATGCCAAATAATCTCCAACATTTTTTCACTGTTAAAATATTACCTAGACTATAATAGAATGCTAGTTTTATATTTGGAAAATGAAAAATCTAAAGTAAGAAAGCCAAATACATCCTATACCTGAGAAATGAATGTTACTACCTTGAATATCAGCTATTTGCTTTGAACTGTGATATTTAATTTCACAAATAATGTATGTTTGGTACCATGTTGAGAGAATTGGTTTCTTAGGCTCAGGGTCTAGGTAAGTAACTCCGAAGTAGCTCTAAATACACATTGTTTAAAATGGAATCTCAGCAAAATTGTAAATGATTATACTGTGGACTTTAAAGATAGCTCTTATTGAATTAAAAAATCTCAAATATTTATGTGTGGATGACAAGAACATTTTGTACTTGCGTTATATAAAGTTTTTCATCAACCAATGAGAGGGAATTAAATTCAGAAAGTCTAAGACACACACACACACACACACACACACACACACACACACATTTCAAAGTTTTTAAAGCAACTGTATACTTTGTCCTTTTTAAAATAAACTTCTTTATAAGATAAAAAAGTAACTTTGAGTTTGATTTAAAATTTCGCTTCTATATTCTAGTCAAAATAGATTTTTATTCTAAATAAATAAATAAATACTCATGCCTTCCTACTTGCATGTGTGTGTTTATGTGTTTTCATACCATATCTTTACTTCATCTCGGACTGCTAAAATACTTTCCATCTTTCAGTACCCACATAAAATATTTCCTTTTCCAGAGAGTATCTTTGAGTACCTGAGTCAGTAGTGATCTCTGTCTAATCAGAACTGCAGTCATGTAATACTTATCCACATTGCTCTATTGTGATTATCAGTATACACAATGCATGTTCCTAACAGGCCTACTACTAAAGAAGACTTTGTTTCTTATCAATTTGGCATTCTCTATGGAATGTAGTCAAGAGCCTTGCACAAAACAAGTTGTGAATAGCTTTGTTTAATGTATTCTATGTATTATATTTAATAGGATAGTCCAGTTCTATTAGGATAATCATTCTCACTGAAGTAAGAAGACACCTGCCTGGACAGTCAGTTACTATAATGTCCAATGGGGCTCCACACATCAAAACCAAATTGCTCTCATACATTTACTGAATGACTAATTTTAATATTTTGTTACATGTACATGATGTGTGTTTTCTATCTTATTTGTGTAATACTATTAATAGTAAATGGTTTGCCTTTTTTTTTTTAGCAAAGTGGTACCTTTTAATTAGTATTATCTCTTAAATTCTAACGTGGCAGGAAGTTTTTTAGAGCCACCCTAATATGTGCTATGAGTTATCACCTGCCAGCCAACACAGATGCTTGAGATAAACGTGTTAGTAGATTTTGAACTACATATAAGGTATTTATAGCAAAATCCATAAAATAATAAAATGGGATGCCAAAGACATCATAGACATTCATCAAAACCTAATCTATTATTCATGTTATTCTCTTGGGATCCTGTTCTCTGCTAGAGCTAATCCAATAAACCAAATCACTAAGTCAAGTTAAAGTCTTAATGACTTAATGTTTTTCTCATTTCAGATAAAATTTGAATCTTAACAGAGGACTTATATATCTCATCTGCCTTTCACATATTGAGAGGATTATTTGGAGATTTTACAAGTAGTAGATTAAGGAGCCAATACATAATTTCATTATGTTTTGTTATGTTTTGGTTTGGTTTGTTTTTTTGCAGACCACAATTTTGTTTTTTTCGTTTTTTTTATTAAATTTGTTTGGATGACACTGGTTAATAAAATTATGTAGGTTTCAAGGTTATATTATCTGTATATTGCATTGTGTGTTCACCACCCAAAGTCAAATCTCCTTCTGTCACCATATATTTGACCTCCTTACCCACTCCTACCTCTCTCCCTTACCCTTTCCCCTCTGACAACCACTATAATGCTGTCTGTGTCTATGAGTTTTTGTTTTTCTTGTTCATTTGTTGCTTTCAGTTTTATATCCCACACAAGTGAAATCATATTATCCTCAAATTTTTGTCTGATTTATTTTGCTTAACATGATAATCTCAAGATCCATCCATGTTGTTGCAAATGGCAGTATTTCATCTTTACTTCTGGCTGAATAATATTCCATGTATACATGTACCATATCTTTTTATTCAATAATCTATCAAAGGACACTTCAGTTGTTTCTATGTCTTGCCCATGGTAAATAGTGTTGCAATGAACACATTGATGAATAAATGTAATTGAATTTTGGGGGTAGATACCTAGAAGAGAAATTGTTGGGCCATATGGTAATCTAATCTTATTTTTTTGAGAAACTTCCATACTGTTTTCCATAGTGAACATACCAATTTACATTCCTACCAGCAGTGTATGGGTATTCCTTTTTCTCCACATTTGTTATTCCTTGTCTTGTTGATAATGGCTATTGTAACAGGTATGAGATAGTTTTTTCATTGTGGTTTTGACTTGCATTTCTCTCATAGCTAGTAAAGTTGATCATATTTTTGTGTATCTGTCAGCCTTTCACGTATCTTCATGGGTAAAGTATCTTCTTAAAAGAAGAATAAGGTCCTCTGCCATTTTTTTAAATTGAAATTGGGAAGCCATATACAAAAGAATTAAACTAGACTGCTGTTTGTCATTATATACAATTAACTCAAAATGCATCAAAAGATTAACATAGGAACTAGACTTATGGACCATGGTCTTAGAGTGAGCGTTATGAAGTTGACCTCAAAGGCAAGGGAAAAAAAGCAAAGATAAGTGAATGGGACTACATCAGACTAACAAGTTTCTGCACAGCAAAAGAAACAATCAATAAAACCAAGAGGCAACCAACTGAATGGGGAACATATTTGCCAACAATACCTAAGATAATGGGCCAATATCTAAGAAATATAAATAACTCATACAACTCAACAATAACAAAACAAACAATCCAATTAAAAATTGCACATTATTTTTATTGACACTTATTTAAAAAAAAATTTGGTTTTGAAGACCAAAAATAAAATTGTAGCATTTATCAGTAGGCAAGGATAAAAACCGAAATGACTTAGTCAAGTAAAATAAAAACAGTAAACTGTATAACTTTTGAGAGTTTTGGGGTTTTAGATTTCATATTTGAAAATAACATATCCACCTATGCAAAGTCTTGGAAGAATAATATACAGGTCATATTTGCCTTTTTAAAAAGTCCCAGATGAAACTGGATGTGTTCCGGGTGGTACAGCCATACCTTTTGCAATCACAACAACAAAAACATTAATATCTAGGAATAAACTTAATGAAGAACATGAAGGTCTTATATACTGAAAACTGTAAGACACTATTAAAAGAAATTGAAGAAGACACAAAGAAATGAGAAGATATTTTGTGTTCAAGGATTGGAAGAATGAACATAATTAAAATGGCCTAAAAGTAATACACAGATTTAATGTAATTCCCATCAAAATCCCAATGACATTTTTTTAAGAAATAGATTTAAAATTTATCAGATTTGTATGAAATAAAAAAAGACCCTAATAGCCAAAGCAATCCTATGAAAAAAAAAAAAAAACCAAAAACCAAGACTGGAGGTATCACACTCCCCAACTTCAATTTATATTATAAAGTGAAAATAATCAAAACAGCATGTATCGGCAGAAAAAACCAGATTGACAGATTCATGGAATGGAATTAAAAATCAGAAATAAACCTACATATATAAGGGTATATATATGGGCAGATAATTTTTGACAAAGGAGCCAAAAACATACAATAGAGAGAGAGAAAAAAAAAACACTAATAAAAATGTACTGTCATTAAAAGAAAAACAAAAGAAAAGAAAATAAACCTCTTCACTACATAGTGCTGAAACAAATTGGAAAGTCACACACAAAAGAATGAATCTAGACTACAATCTGTCACCATGTACGAAAATTAACTTTAAACAGATCAAAGGCCTACTCATGAAACCTGAAACAATAAATTGCATATAAGAAAACATTGGTATTTAACTTACGGGCTTTGGGTTCAGGGAGGAATTTATGAATTTGACCTTAAAGGCAAGGAAAGTAAAAGCAAAATAAATATGGCTGTATCAAACTAAAGATCTCTGCACAGCATTAAAAAAATCAATAAGGAGTTCCTTGATGGTGTAGTGGCTTAAGGCTTCGGCACTGGCTCTGTCAGCGCTGCAGCCTGGGTTCGATTCCCAGTCAGGGAGCTACCCACATACCAAAAAAAATAAAAATAAAAAAAAAAAAATAAAAAAAAATAAAAAAAAAATCAATAAAACAAAGAAGCAACAAATCAAATGGGAAAAGATATTTGTAAATGACAACTCCAATAAGGGGCTAATATTCAAAATATATAAAGAACTCATACAACTCAACTACAATAAAACAAATAACCCAATTAAAACATGGAAACAACCAAAGGTCCCTGCGACAGACAGCTGGATAAAGAAGCTGTGGTACATATACACAATGGAATATTACTCAGCTGAAAAGATGAAATATTGCCATTTGTAACAACATGGATGGACCTGGAGATCATCATGCTAAGTGAAATAAGCCAGACAGAAAAAACAAAGAACTGCAT